>CANUEX010010164.1:0-74839 GCA_948099535.1 Jatropha multifida
TTATATTAGAATATTGTCAAAGGTGGTATTTTGAGAATTTGGTTAATTATGGATTAATTGTGGTTAGTGTTAAAATATGTTGTTAATGGAATTTTTATAATTAACTGATTTAATTAGTTAGATTATATTAAGTTAAAAAAAAATAAAAATGATTATTTGGTTATAAAGGATTTTAATTAGATTGAGTTGTTATTAATGGGTAATTAGTGGATTTAAGTAAAATGATATATTAGAGTACATTCTATAAAAATAAATTAATAGTTAAAAATTGGAGTTAATTATAATTATTTTAGAGTTGAATTGATTATTGAGGTTAAAGACAAATTATAGGATTTGATAATTGAAGTTATTAAATAAATTTAAAGAGTTTAATGGTAATCATTATAAGAAAAATACAAAAATGAATATTTGATGAAGTTGATTAATTTTATTGAAATATCTAAAAATTTTAATTTTAAAAATTTTTCATTTAAATTTTAATTATAAAATTTCAACCAATAAAATTGTGTCACGTAATAATTATTTGAATCAAAAATCAATTTAATTTGTCCAAAAATTTCTCAAGAAATCATTAAATTCAAATTGAATTATTAATTTAGATCGATTTAAATTAAATTAAATCCAAAATAAATATTTTATCAAAAATTACTGTGCCATGCTATTTGTTTTCATTGAATTTCCAAGGGACGGTTTGTCTCTTGCAATTATTGGCTTAATTTTTCTTTCCCTTTCTTTTCATTGTCTAATTGACAGTATTTTTAATCTTAATCCTCCATTCTCCTTCTTCTTCACGACACCTACCCTCTCCCTCTCCTTCTCACAATTTCTTAGCCTCTCACTCAGCCCCCCCTCTCAACTCTCCCTCTCTTCCTCAACTCTCTCTGTGCGAACCAGCAACTGCCAGGACCACCGCGCCGCGCCACGCCACCGCCACCGCCACTACAGCAGCAGCAGCAGCAGCAGCGCCGGCCAACGCGCAGCACCTTCTTCCTCTGTCGCGCCGCCAGCAGCTCCTCCCTTGTCGCGCGATCTGCCTTCTCCGCACGATCCAGCGCCGGCAGCAGAGGAACCCAGCCACTGCAGAAGCGTCGCACCTCCTCCGGCGAGTTTCGACCCGATCTCAGCCCCTCAAGTCCGGTCCCAGCGAAATCAGTCCCGATCTACGCGTTTCCGGCCACCTCAGTCGCGATCCGAGACCCGATCGGCACCGGATAAATTTTTCGGGACTATAAATTATATTTAAGGGTATAAAATAATTCCCATAAATTTATTTAAATAATTCTATGGTTGATTTATTATTTTGTGTGAATGGTTGAATTATTGGGTTAGTATTTTCTGTTGTGGTGGATTGATGAGTCCATTATGGACTATAATTTATTTTAGCTTGGATGATGTTGATGCACTGATGGATTTGAGTAGAGGACTTTGATTAATTAAAAATTATTATGGGATTTAAATTAAATATTTCGTTGATGAATATTAATTTGGTGGAGGGTTTTGGATGGATACTGTGATTAAAATCAATTGACTATAAGAGCCGTATAATTAAAATTGGAGGATTTAGTTAATTAGATCAGATTATGTTATTGGTGGACTATTAGGTCAATAAATATTATTGATGAATTATTGTTAAGGTTTTAGTAGGTTAAAATTGTCTTTAGATAATTAATAAGATTTGAACAAATTATTATAAGGAATGAATGTTGTGTTCTGCGGAAGAAAATTAAAGGTCAGAATCTGAATTATATTTCAACAAATTTATTAGGTTGATGTAGGTTAATAAAGTATTGAAATTAATAGATTTTAGTTAATGGGAATAGAATTAGTGGATCTTAGTTAATTACCGTTAATTAGAGAATTAGTTGAATTACTAAGGTTTGATTAAAATAAAATAAGTTGTGATTGATGAAATTAAAGTAATTTGAGTTAGAGGAGGGTTACAAAATTATTCAATCAATTAGAATATGGATCAGTCAATATTAAGTTAAGAAGAAGGTTTTACTAAATTAAAGTAATTTAGGTTATTGAAATAAATATAATTAAAAGAGTTTATGAGAATTACTGCAGATATGGAAATGAATTTTTGGTGAAATTGACGGAATATTTATTGTAGATTAAATGTTGAATTATTGGTGTATTTGAATTGAATTATGGAATTCTAAATGATTGATTAAGGGATTAAGTGAATAAATAGATAGATATTTTTGTGAATATTAAGGATGAAATAAGGTAAATAAATTATATTGTTGATAAGCATATAGATACTGAAAATAAATTAAGTAGAAAGAAAATTATTGAAGGAAGGATGATATTTAGAATTGAACTAATATTGTGTGAATTCTAATGGAGGTAAAATTAAATTATTTTTGAAGGCTATAATAGGAAGTGGGATTAATTAATATTTAGCAGATGAATAGTGCAGAGTTCGGATTAGTTCTAACCGTTAGGTTAGAATAAAATTTATTAGATTGATTTTCTATTTTTTTTTGTTTAGTTGGAGGTCTGATGAATTATTCCTTTCTCTATATTTTTAATTCCTTAGATCGTCCGAATTCGTCAGCTACTCCTCCCATTCAGAATTAGAATTAAGATTTGAAAATCCTACAAGCACTGTGAGTAATAATAAATAATGCATGATATGCATTCATGGCATCATGATTTTATTTCACTATAATTTTACTGCATTATATTATTATATATTCTTATATCAAATTATATTATGTTACTATTTAAATATCATATTATTATATTGTGCATATTATTTATCTATTGATTTGAAATTGGATGAATTACTTGAGTAATTATGTCATGATATGAACTGCTTTGTTTGGATAGAATTGGGATGACGTGGGTCACTATGGGATTGTGAGGACGGACTATGATACCGTCGGCTAGGTATGGGGAGATCGGCACCCTCGTGTGCATCTGATAATATGTTGATATTATGTGGATAACCACAGAGTGATCTCCTGGTGGTATGAAAAAGAAAAGAGAAAATGAAATAGAAAAATTATATGAAATAATGAAAGGGCTGGTCAAGTGAGGATTAGACCGATTGGCCAGGTATGGGGGATCGGCTCACTGGTGCACATGTATGAATGAATGGGCCATGTGAGAGGACGGCTCATCGAGGGATTTGGTGACGCCACAGACTAATTTTCACATGATTGATTATTTGAAGGTGAAATATATTGTGGGTGCTGATATTGTGCCATACGCATGACTGGCTGAGTGAGCATTTTAAAAAATTTAGATGCATTACGTGTGACTGTCTGGTCACGCATTATTTATTATTATTTATTGAGTTATAAAACTCACCCCCTCCTTACCCAACATTTCAGGAAGTAGGAGTTCTATCCAGGACGGTTAAGACTCTATAATCTTCTCCGCAAGGCTACAAAATATATTTCTAATTTATGCAGTCATTTAAATATTGTATCGCTACTTTAAGTGATTCTCTATTTTCGGATATTTTTGTCGAACTCCGCAGTTATAGGTGGTATGTAATCTGAATGGTATAATTTATGGAGGTGTATTATGTAAGTTATGATTTTTAATATATATATCTGGGTGCTTGTATGATCAGTAGCCATGATAAAATTGATGTGTATATTTTTTATTCGGGCCCGAATTATGATGATTTAATTGAGAGAATAATTATTGGGCCGAGGTTAAGTGGTTATTGGATTCATACAGGTAATTTGAATTGGGCTCACTATTAATAGAGAATAGTTAGACTTGCGTGGATTTTATAATTCAGACTTACTACTGGCCTCGGGGGCCTTAAGCTTACCTAGAGAATAGCGTTGGTCCGGCTCATGGTTTTGGATCGTGACATTTATGTGGTGAATTAAATGGTGAAATTATTGGTGTATTTTAATTAAAAGATTTGAATTGAACAATAGATAAGGATGGATTATATTATTAAAGAATTTATTGTTTGTTGGTGTTAATTTATAGTTAGGAATATAAATATATTCTAAGGATACTAGAAGTAAGGAATTAACTTATTAAATAAAGGAATATAGTTTTGTGGTTATTAAGAATTAAATAAAGTAGATAAATTAAATAATTGAGGAATATTTAGACACTGGATACAAATTAAGCATAATAAATTATTTGGTAGTAAATATTAATTATTGTGAAATTAAGGTTTTATTGAGTGACTTATATTGGTGGTGAATTATAAATTATTGAATTAAAGGTATGTTATAAGTCATCATTTTAATGGTTAGATATTTGGATGAACAGACTGTGTAATTATAAATTATTAATTACCAATGAACAGATCGTATAAGGAATAGTTATTTAATATACTGAATTATTATTTATATTGAAATATAAATGAGTAGTTATATTTTGGGGGAATGCTACTATAAATAAAATAGAAATTAGATTTAAATCAATAAATAAAAATAAATAAATAAATTTATTAAAAGCTTTTAGTTGATTGGTTAAATGGATTATTATTTTCTTTACTATATGTATCTTTTTAGATCGACCGAGATCCTCTATTGCTTCTTTAAGTCATGACTCAAAGTAGAATTGAAATATTCTACTATCACTGTGAGTAATAATAAATGGTGCACACCATCTTGCATACATGCATTTCATATATGCATATCATATACTCTTTATATTATTTAAAATAATCACTAATCATTCCCTATTTTTATTGTTATATTATTCTTCATCTTCCAAATATAATATTCTAGTTCTATAATTTCAGTTTTTGATATATAATATTTCGGTTCTATAAATTTATATAATTTTCGCCCTTGATTACATTCATACGTGACATTTATTGTGTTGAATATATTTGGTGAATATTTGCAATGTGAAATAATGTGCTTTGTATTTGGGTGAAAATTGGAACGACGTGTGTCATTATAAGTTAGTGGGCCAGGTATGGGGGATCGGCTTCCCGATATATATATATATATATATATATATTATTATAATGGAAATTGGTCGGGGGCCAATAGGTGAATTTGTGACGTCACTGACCAATTTTCACATGTTATGAATATCTGAATGTGAATTATTTGAAGGTTCTAATGTTATGACACGTGCTTGTGGAAGTGTGTCCATTTCATATATTATGAAAGTATAATGCATGAATGTGTGAGTTTGCATTATTTATTATTATTCATTGAGTTTAATAAAACTCACCCCCATCCATAAACATTTTTTAGGAAATAAAAAAATTATTAGTTCTTAAAACTCTGTTTCTTTCTCCGCAGAGATTCAGTAATTATTTCCATATTTAAAAATGTTAGTATGAATTATTTATTAAGTTTGATACATTTCGCAATTAGGATGCTAAATTGATATTGATTATGTAAAAAAAAAAATTATTATGTGCTGACAAATAATCTGTAGAGTAATTATTTTGAAAGTTTTAGAGGCTATATGTTAAAAATAGTTTGACCATATTATGAAAAATAAATATTTATATGAAAATCTATTCTTATTAAATGGGTATAGGCCTGAGCTATGGATTATATATGTGATATTGAAGCTGGGCCAGAAATGATATTAACTGTTTATTGAACAATGTCATAATATGGGTTACTATTTTTAGAGTCAAATGACAATAAAGATGAAATATTATAGTTTAAGCTTACTATAGGTTTCAGAGACCTTAAGCTTATCTAATTCCTAATGTCGATCCGGCTCACGGTTTTGGATTGTGACAGAATTGAATCGATTTTATTGAATTGGTTTCATTTAACTTTCAGCTTTTATTTAGCAAATTAGAACTTATTCTTATTTTTTTTATTAAAATTAAAACCAAACTAAATATGCTGAAAATTAAATCGATTTTCGTGAATTATTTTAAACTTAACTTGAAAAATATTCAATGTATATTATTAAGTAGTATTAATTAATAAATTGAATTTGAACTTAATAACTTAATTAAATATTTGACTTAAGATAGCTCACAAGTCGAATTACATATGAAAAGTAATTTTATATAATATTTTTTTACATTAATTCACAACTAAATTAATAATTTTTATCTGAAATTTTAATATTAAGCAAATCCAATTGAGTTGAATTGCAGAAGGCTATTTGGAGGAAATCACTGATGCAAATTGACACTCCACAAACAGTGGTACCACGCGCTTTTAGCTACTTTTCTGAAAGACATATATACAATACTGGGGTTGACCTTGTTGACTTGGTGTCAACTTTCCGCCAGGAAAAAATCTCACTGTAAAACTAATTTGGTTTCCAAGTTTGTAATTCAACTAATTTTATAAAAATTATCTTAATTTAAAGAAATAATTTTATTTATTGAGTACGATAATATAATATTAGTTTAGTTAGAAAAATGAATGGAGAAAAATGAAAATTCCATTCAATTTTATTATATTACCGAAATATTTCAGATTAGCTTAATAAAATTTAACCGTGTTTTAAATATTATATTATTTAGGTGAGGATATAATTGTTAATTTTCAATATAACCTCCAAAATTTTATCTTTACTGATAAAAGATAATAATATAGCGGTGAAAAATAATTAGGAAAGAAAGTTGATATTTTTCTTCATCTCCATTGTAAATATTTCTAAACAAAAGGCAAATCTAATAATTACATAAGAGTTTGGAGAGGGTAAGAAAATTTATAAAAGAAAATATTAATGTTTTCTCAAAATTATAAGATTATCTGTAAAGACAAATACAATGAATATCTGTGTAGGACGAACCTTCAAGAACATTTTAATCATCTTCATCCTTGCTTAACGTTCCCTTTCCATCAATTGCTTGGCCTTCTTATATGCTTTCTTCAAGCATGCCCTAAACCTTTCTAAATCAATTTTAACATTTTGTTCCTTCAAATATATGTCCATAATTTCAGTGGGCCATCCTCCGTTTCTCTTCACCTGAACACTATGCGGATCTCTTAACAATAAACTATCATTTCCGTATTTTTCTACTAAACTACTCTCTTCCACTCCAATTTTATACTCTATGTACTCCAAATTTAATCCCCGTCCTACTCTCCCGAAAAAGGCATCGGAAGCCCACTCAACTCCAATTGGAACCACTTGCATAAACACCGCACCTGGACGAAGAAATAGCGAGTGCGTAAGGGCTGCACCATGAACCCCAAGCATTGCATGGCTCGAATTAATTAGTGCATAAGATCCACGTAATGAAGTATTAGCTTGAGGTTCAAAAATTACTACTTCAAAGCCAATATCTTCTATCGTTTTAATTACTTCATCTCGATTCACGATTATACGTCCAAGGCTGCCATTACGGTTCGCAAGTAAGAGTCGGGGACGAAATTTTGAAATTGGAAAGATAAAATCAGAACTCAAATTTTGGTTGTATGCCTTTTCTAATAGAGCCCTAAAATGTGTGAATGCATTTGGGTTAGGCATCAAGGTTTGGTTTATAGTCATGAATCCATGTGATATTAGTCCGAAAGTGGCAGAAGGAAAACAATGAGTGCTTGTATCATTTAGGGTCACGATAGGCTGTGTTGTGAACGCATTTAGCAAATCTATGTACTTGCTAATCCACCAATCAGGAACTTCCGAGATGACAAGAACAAAATCTTGATTGGGGAAGATGGAGTTGACGGTGATGAAGAGGGGAATGAAACCATCATTAAAATCATGGAAGAAGTTTCCGGTGTACCCGCCCACACTGAATACAAGGGCTGGCGCATGGTGTCGGACTTGGCATAGTGGGCTTTTTGGGCCTGAGGTTATAGTGAGTTCTTTGATTTGGGCCATAATAAAAGGTTCAAACTTTCTAGGGTAAGGCTTAATTTTCTCCACCGAAAAAGGGCAGGCAGAGTTGGTAGGGCCTGCAAGGTAGAAAGTAGATGTTGCGGGGTCCATTACCGTTGGGCCGTTGATAGAGCAGAGATCATAGCGCATGTGAGTTCGGTCACAGCTGATTTGACCGCCAGGCAGAAACTGTGAATCTTCTTCTGGAAGTGGGTCCCAATCGGTCAGCATTTCCAGTCTCCCACGTGGAATATCTATAAACAAAAAATTATATATGTAAAAATACCAATAAGGACAAAAGAATTGGTAGGCAAATATGAAATGGCAAGTAACATATTGTACTTCAATTTCTTTTTCAAAGCTCGTATTTAGACGACACATGGACATGGGCAACGATAATTACGGTGCAAATTTGTCAAATCAATTTTTTTTGTTATGCATAAAAACAAAATTTAGGGATGTAGGATTGGTCAGTTTAGTTTCAAAAACCACAGGATTTTTAATTAATGGGACAAAATTTGATTCAATTTTTAAATAAATTTAACTTATTTTTTTATAATTAAATTAAAATTATCTAAATTTATAAATAGAACCAAATTAATTAATTCAAGTAATCAAACAAAAAACTGAAATAAATTAAATTCTGATCTTTTCAATCTTAACCTAATTTCGGTTCATCTTAAAATTCTTCATTGTAATTCTATGAAAAAGAAGGTTCTATTATTAGTAATATTTTTTTTCCCTTTTCTTCTTCTTGCGTAAGAATAATAGAATCTGATAAGGTTCCCAGATTCCAATAACGAAGAATTGCTGGAAATAGGAGAAAAAAGAAGATGGGAAAAGCATACGTACCTGGAGCAGTTTGGAGATTGGAATCAAGAATGGAGAGTAAGAGCAGAAGAGAGCAGCAAGCACAAACAGACAGCCCTAGTCTTGAAAGCTGTCCTCTCTTATGTAGTTCCATCATTCATTAGCAATCTTAATTGAACAAACTATGTCTGAACAGAGAGAATAAGAGAGATGAAAAGAGAGAGACTTGCATGGTGCAGTAGTGAATAGGTAGTTCTGAATTTGTATCTGCTGTCTAAAATCTTGCAGATATTTGACTGTTTTAGGGTCCGATACCCACTGCTAAGCATATGTCAGCAGGTGCACTTTACATGATACCTAAAATTGTGCACTAATAATTAAATATTTAGCGGGCCAAATCTATCTCCTTATGTAAATATATAAATGCAGAAGCATATTATTTTGTGTTATTTTTTGATTTTTTTAATTTAGACATTAATGGAATTAATATTAATATTAATATTATTGATAATACTATATGTTTTTTTATCTTTTCTAGATAATTAATAACATTATTTAATAATTCATTTATAAAAATTTCTAAATCATTTCTCTTACACTATTACAAAGTTAAAAGTGAATATGAATAAAAAATGCACTGAAAAATTTAAATCTAAAATTTATATGGGTTATTAATTATTAAAAGGAAACTAAAGAATTTTTTTTATTAATGCAATAGACTTATTGTTTGAATTATTAATTATTAAAAAGAAGAAAATCAAATTGTTTTTTCATTAATATGATAAATTAATTGTAGAGTTATTAATTATTAAATTCGATTAATATATATAATTAATTAAAATTTACATTTCAAGACTTGCGATAAAATCATAAGAGCACAATCATTAAATTCATCTAATGTTATTTAAATCCTAGAAAAATAATAAAATTGCACATTTTGCATAACATTCAGTCACATAACTAATTAATAAAAAAAACAATAGGTTGAAAAGGAAGAAGAAATAAAATATTAAAGGAAGAAAATAACAGAAGAATGAAAATAACGAAATCTATATATTTCACATTAAACAATTTAATTTTGAACTATAAATTGTGGCTGAGATAGGAATACAAGCTAGACATGTTGAAAGAGTCCTCGAATTTAATTTCCATTAAACACACTTACCGCGAGGGAGGAGGAACTTTAACAGCGACTAAACCCCAGCCAGATTAGACAGATTAACCATTCCCTGAATTTCAAATACCGGTGGTTTAAAAAAAAGAAATCAATTCTCTCGATCCATATATCATTGTTTTTTTCAATTTTGCGATATTCATATTTTTCTTGTATATATGTAAAAATAATCCTCACTTTGAAATAAAGGCAACTCTCTTTCAAAATTAACTATATTTTGACAAGGTTGAAGATTTTATTATATATAGGCAAAAATCTTGGGGTTAAGTCTGTTTCAAAATTAACTACATAAAGATTTTTTTTTTCTTATTCTAATATTTGCTTAAATAGGACAAGATTACTGTTTTTAATTTGCCAAATTCAAGAATCATCTTTATATAGTATTTAGCCATCACAAGATTAGGGTTCTTGCTAGTAAAAATGGCAAACTTACTTGTCAAATAATTAATTTAATATTTAAAATTAAAACATTAGGAACCTTTCATTGTTTATAATTATAGCAAGTTCATAGAATATACCTGCCTTCATTAGTTACAACCTTTCAACCTAATTACCGAACCTTTTTGAATATATATTGCAGAGCAATAAGAGTCGGAAAGGTTCATCTTCCCATATTTTGAGTGCTCATTTAAAAAATGTTGTTCCTCATATTATATAAATCAATAATAATATAAAAGTGGAATTGTTAAATCTTAAAAGATTTTAATTTTATTGATCGTAAAAGTAAAAATAAAAATAATTAAATTTTAATGGGTTATATTAATTTTTCATTTAAATATGAATTTTATTAGATAAAATAAAAAAATAAAAAATATCAACCTATGAATCAATTTGAAACATACATATTTTAAATAAAAAAAAATATTACACTTGCTCTAGAATAAATGAGCTTCAATTGGATTAATGCTTAGTTTATTACATATATTTATACAAACAACCCTCTGCTCCAATTGGGTCTTTTATCAATAAACTATTTTTATCATACTTTTCTATCAAACTACTTTCCTCTGCTCCAATTCTATACTCCAATCCCATACCCCTACCCAAATTTCCAAAACAATATATTGCCAACCACTCGATGCACCACTTGCAAAAACACATATCCCGGCCGGAGAAACAATGAGTGGGTAAGGGCGGCACCGTGTACTCCAATCATTGCATGACTTGACTTAATTACTGCATAAGCTTTCCGTAATTGAGTACTAGAATTAGGTTCAAATATAATAACATCAAAACCGATATTTTCAGATATATTTTTTACTTCATTCTGATTTAAAAGCATTCTTCCGATATTATCGCTACAACTCATTAATATTAATCGAGGCCTTCGTCGGAGAGGATTGAACGTTGACCTGCGGTGGCGGTAGTTGTCACCATGGTCGGTACTATAGGCTTTATCCAATAGGGCATGGAAGTGGGTGACGTTTTTGAATTGGGGAGTAATTGACATGAGGCCTATAGTGGCAGAAGTAAAACAATGAGTGGAATTATCATTATCTAGGTTTATAATAGGGTGCTTACTGAAAGCCTGTAACAAATCTGCGTACTTGCTGACCCACCAATCACGAGACTTTGATATGACGAGGATAAAATCTTGATCATGGGAGAAGACAGAATTGACGGTGATGAAGAGTGGGATAAGCCCATCATTGAAATCGTGAAAGACGTTGCCAGTGTACCCTCCCGCACTGAATACCAAGGCTGGCACGTTGTGTTGGACTTCGCAGGATGGGCTTGGTGGCCCTGAAATGAGAGTTACCTCTGATATTCTTTTCACGATAAAACTCTCCCATTTTCTTGGGTAAGGCCTAATTTTCTCCACAATGTTGGGTGTTGATGGTGTGGGGTGCGCAAGATAGAACGTGGCGATGGTGGGGTCCAAGACAGTTGGACCGTTGATTTTGCAGAGATCAAAGGATCTGTGGGACCGGTCGCAGTTGATTTGCGTGACTTGAGAGGATGGTATTCGTGTTGGCGTTGGCGGTGGCAATGCATTCTGCTTGAACGCATTCTTTTGTTTCAAACGTTTTATTCCTGAAAAAACACATTATTGTAGACAAGTCAAATGTAAAGACGTCAGTTAGTCGAAAACATCAAATTTAAATACTTTCTCCATCCCAAAAAAATAATCCATTTTCTATTTTCTCATAAATAAAAAAATTAAAATTAAAATAATAATTTTATTTATATAATTTTTTTATTATGCTCATATTAAATAAAATATAAATAATTATTATATTAAAACAATAAGTAAAAATTAATAAGAATTGTGAAAATAAGATAAAATCTAATAAGAGGATGGCAGATAATTCAATGAAACAAACCAAAAATAACAAATCAGCCTCTTGATTGAGAAACTTGAAAAGGAGAGAGATGAGTTTCATGGAAGGAGAAGGTCAATTGTGTAGGTACAGGCTGCATGGAGAAGAATATGGGATGTGAAGGAATATTGTCTGCAACTTTTATTTTTTTATTAAAGTTCATGACTTACCTTTTTTATAATTTTCCTTTTCTAAAAAATTATAAAATTCAAAATGTTGCACCAACATCAGTTTATAAAAAATTTCCCTTTTAATTTGTCTTTCTCAACATTTTTTTATAATTTTTCTTTGCTTCCTTTTAATTTTAGAGCCTGAGTTTGTCTATGATTAAACTTTTAATTATCAATATAATTACACATTTTTATCCTTATATAGAATACAATAAGTTACAATCAGACGTGTAAATTGCAATACACATGGTCTAGATAAAACTTATTTCTTAAGTTACATATATTTATTAATTTTTATAGAATTACAGAATATATTACAGTCAAAAACTCAGCACTCAAACGCTGGCTATAAATACATTAAAAATTATTAAAGAAAAACAAAATAACAAACAAATCATAAGTCAAAATATACAGCATTGCGACATGATCTCGATTTTGAATAATAATAATAAAAGAAAGATTCTGTTCCGAGAACGTGCCAAAAACAGATTGGTTTGAAGAGAATAAATTAGAAAAGCATCTTAAGTTGGCATCATAAGGCCTGCCCATGTCTTTTTTAAAAAGAAAAATGCGCTTACAGACGATTGAAACCCTTTTATTTAGTTCAACGATGGATCTAAAAAGATATCATGTGATATAATATTGTTTCAAAATAATGTTAATTTTAATTTTCATGTTCATTACGATGTATAATCTATTTAGAAGTAAATCTTTGGATCGATTTTTAATAAAAGTTTTTAATTAGAACAACAATTGAATTCATTTTAATTAAAATCATTAATATTATAAATGTTATTCTAAATTTAAAAAATTTTAAAATATTAATGATATTAACTATTTCATTATAATTTATTCAGATATGAAATTTATTATAATTTAGCATACTTTGAAATAATATTTTATGATATTATTAATTCATTAATTATTAAAAGAAACTTAATGTTGTACGTACACTACGGAATAGTCTTGAAATCCCGACTAATAGTACAAATAGTAACTTACCCTTTACAAGTGCCTTTCTTGAGTTGTCGTTGGCGTTTTAAAATGTATTTGGGTCATTGGATCAAACTGAACGACTTCAATGAAAATCAAGAGGCCCCCACATGAGCCCACAGTTATCCGTTTAATTCTATGGGGACATCTTCACTTGATTGCTGCCAACTGAAGCTGGTAGATTGAGTGGGTCCCTTTATTATCATTATTTTTTTTGACTTTGATCGTAAGAAATGGTCCCATTTTTTTTTTTAGCTTACGTGTAACTTTCCAAGCTGGTACAAGGTTTTGCAGTACTTGTCTGATTCCCCCAACTGACGTCAAATCACTATCTCGTGCCACTCCATTGTTATTAGCGCCAGCCCTCAGTGTGCTATTACACTCGACCAGCAAGCCCATTTAGCCATATGGGCCTTACTAGGACGATCAAGCGAATCGGGCTTGGCCCAATCTTTTAAATTCTATTTTATGATGCATTATTTTGCATCATGTTTGCAGGAAAAATAGACAAATTTCAAAAAGAAATTCAAGGTTTAAGTGCATGGATAAGGTTATCAATTAAGAGTGTAGTTGTGATAAAATAACATTTCTTTTATGGAATTATATAGATTTTTTTATTTATTTATTAGCGAATCTATATGCTCATATCTTGACTAAAACTGTTGTTTGGTTTAATAATTTGGAAATATTTTCCGAGCACACACGCATTAGCGTATTCTTTCACGACAAAGTGGATTTCAAAAGGACAAGCTAACAAGTTAAATAATACTTTCTCTATTCTCTTATATAGAGAAGCTTTTTAATGTAGGCGTTTTATTTATATAAAAAACTTTACTCAAAACAAAAATTTTGAAAAAGATGTTGGATAAAAAGTCTAAAATGCGTTTATATTAGCTATGTAATTTGCGTGTATTGTTGTGCTCTAAACAAAAAAAGTGGCAAACAAAAGGGGAAAAACATTTAATGCTTTTAAATTTCTAAAGTCTAATTGGATAGTTATCTTTCAATGTATATTTCTATTGCCCTTAGTTTGAAAATATTACGAATGCAATTACATGTTTACGTAAGGGTTTGAGAAAATAGTGAGAGTACTAAAGCTTTTAGCACCATATTTTCGTCATATTTACATACATTTAGTTGAAATTGCTCGAGAAAAATTTTAAATTTTAATTTAAAAAAATTTGAAAAAAATAAATTAACGTCAAATTGAGAGGTATAATTTTTATAGAATATAAAATATTTTTATCTTTCTAATAAAAGGAATATTTATCGAGAATCGAAACTATATAGTTAATATTTTATTGGCAGTTCAACAGTACTCTTAGTAAGGTGGGGGGGAATAATTTTCTTTAAATAAAAAAGTGGAGGCCCATAGCCATTGTTGACAGAACATATCACTACCACAAATGACTAACAATCAACACTTTATCGGAAGACCATTGTACAGAAGGTGAGGTCACCCACACTAAATCTGAAACCTCCGAAATTACATTAATAAAAGGACAACCATAGTAACTTGTTGAGGTGGAAGGGCACAGGGTTCAGTTACTTTCTCGAGAAAGCCGGGGGAAAGCAAGATGCTCTTTGAGGGGTCCATCAGAAGGTCAATTTCGTCAGACAAAATTTCCGGATTAGTGGCACTTTTGTATTTCAATTAAAATTGGAGGGCTAATTATTTATAGGCCCAAGATCCGTGGACGCGAATCGACACGGGGATTTGAGAATTGGGAGAGAAAGAAAAAGAATTTTCGCCGCAACAAAATTTTTTTATTTTTTATTTTTTAAGGGAGATAAAAGATACATGTACGGACAATCTAAGAAAGCAAGGGGAGCTTCGGTTTCTAGAGGCACATAAATATACAAAGCTTCTGATAAAATATTCAATTCCAATTTTATCCTCCGAGCGTTAAATGGTATTTCACCGCAGTGTCCTTCCTTTGGTATTGCACTGTTTTGGAATGCAGAACGTTGTTTTACATCTTTCAGCTTCAGAAATGTCGACGTTTTATGTGCTCTTTGCCATTAAATCATTATATTTAACCCTCAACTTAAAAAAAAAAATTGTAGTCTTATGTATTTTGCTTATTATCTTAAATATGTTATTTTCTTTTTTATCTTATTCCAACACGACAATACCAATGATAGACGTTTCACAAGAATGATGAAGTCGTTTTGAAAAATGTAAATACTAAACATATGGATTGAAAGATGGAGGATCAATTTGGTATTCTTCTACATAATGAGAATAGGCTCAACAATTATTATGGTACTACATTTATGATTCTTGAAATTAAACTAATATTAGTGGGTGGGAGGAAAAGAAATAAATAATATTAATATTTTATTTAAATACTATCTTACGCCACGTAAAATAAAGTAAATAAATATGACTCTTTTTCGAATACTAGGAAAAGAAAATTCAAACCTGAATATATTATCTGGTCATAATATATTAACTCTGAGACTATGTCTTGATGTGTAAATAAATAAATATAATTTCAAATATATATTATCGTCTTTTTTTATTTTTTTTAAGGTGTAATGCTAACCGAATATTTAAATTAGACTTTTTTAATGGAATTATTTAAACTTTAAAGAAAGAAAGAAGTCTTACTTTTGATCCAATCCATTGATTAAGTGGAAATTGAAATGATTTTAACATTCAAATTAAACCTAAACCATCACATAATGATAGTATGGCGAGTCAATCGACTTTGGTAGACATGGGTGCATCATATAACCCTATTGTGGGGTCCTTAGTATTTAGTTTGCTAAATCTTTCCACTTCTCCAAGCTTTAGAAAGCTTCACACATTTTCTATGACAATGACAATTTAGGAGTATTTAGGGACCACTTATGTAAGTTTAATATTCACAAAATTAATCATATGTTAAAAAAAAAATATCTCTACCTAAAATTACAAATTAGACAATTAATATTTCAATGATTAAATATTTGTTTTGATAAAATCAAAATTTGATTCATTTCCTTTTTTACAATGTGAGTGAAGTGAAAAATATTTTCCATTCATTTGCATTGAAAACACATGAAATTTAGGATAAACGATAAATTAATACTTGAATTTTCAATTTTTTGTCAATTTGGTGCAGAAATCTTAATTATTGAATGGTTGAACTTTCTTAAAACACCAATTAAATGTCAGTTATGATCTTGTAGCCGGAATCCTAATTTAATATGAGATGGGCTAAAAAATGTCCAATTAGCGTCATATGTGGACTTACACCGCTTTGTTGACTGAGACCGACACCTAAACTGATATGGTAAGTAGTTAGAATGGACCCTAAACTTGGACAAATTACATATTTATTTTTGTAAAATGTTACTATGACCCTTCTAACTTTTCAAAAATTCAACAGAATCCCAATTAATTTGAAATCATTTTCAAAGATAATTTTTTGGTCCCCTATGAATAAAAACATTCATTTATGTCTAATTACACGGTTAATTTGTGTAGAAATAACTCAGATATTTTAAGTAAGAAATTAAATATTCGATAGTGGCGGATAAAATTCCCTTTTAGAATGTTTTTTTCTAAAATCTAATGCAAGATGAGCAAAGTTAGACTCTTTCTTGGCACGAAATTTGAACTACGAGCAATATTGGAATGTCCATGATGCGGTATTTACAATATTGTCATGCATGGATGACGATGATATGGGCTAATAGCAAAACCTAAATCCATTTTCCAAATTCATGGGGCATTGGAGTGGTGATGGTCGGTTTGGTAGCTTCTTTGGATTTGTAAAGACTATTGGATCAAGGGTCACCTTGTGGTCCCACTGCTTGTACATATATTTCTCTTTCAAGTCTTAGATTTAGACTGTTCAACTTCAATCCATGAGAAGGAATTTCTGTTCATAAATGTAGCTATTTTTAATTTTTTTTAAAGGAAGCTATTAAAATTTTGTTATTTACTGAAATATTAATAAAAATTACTTTTAAAATATAAAATCACCAATTCAGATAATACAATATTATTTTATAAAACTAGCTTATTATTATTTAAGGTGCATTTATACAAGTTGAATTGAAAGGGACAATTGTTTGTTTGGCTTCTCTCATTGATTAGCATCTTATTCTGTTTTATCTATCTCATTTTGTTGAGTCATTCCAAACAAATATATAGACATAAACAATTATTAATTTCCATAAAATTTGTAATTTTTGTATGAGGTAAATGCAAGTCAAGTCCATAGCTGACTTTCATTGATGCCTCCTTTGAAATTTTGACTCAGGTGAGCAACAGAGTAGGTTTGACCAAAAATCATGAAGACAATAATCTAAAATTGTTGCCATTTCTGCATATGCCTGAACCTATGCAATTGGGTTTGGATATATCTGAGTTTGGTTCTAGACCTGGACCTGTGCAATTGGGTTTATAGTTGCTGAGTGTTTGTTTTTTATTGTTGGAACAATAGTATATAAGACTCAAGTCTTTTGGCTTACACAATGATTTAAAACAAATGGCAATCAGGTGATTGGATTAGTATTCTGATTACTGCAAGGGGGATGGTTTTTCAAATTTGAGAAGACATTGGGCTTTTGTCATGGGTAATGGCTCCTATTAACCATTGGATTAGTGGCCTCTAAGGAAACATCTGTTACCATCTCTAACGTAAAATACCCAATAAAAACACAAAGCTGATAAGACAATAATATTTAAAAAGAATGGTCGATTAACGTCTCTCTTTTTTTTTTAAAAAATTATATACTAATCTTAAATAAAAATATTTTTAGATGCGCCGCTGCTTCAAACAACCTATAATTTTTTTCTTATTTATGTATAAAAGCATTTACATGTTGAACCTCCCATGTAAATACATTGCAACGTAAAAGTAATTTCTCAATTGGCACGTGTAAAAACATGTGTCAATTGAGAAATTAAGTGATTGCAATAAATTGGCACTTCGAAGATCAATAGTAAGTATCCTAGAAAAGAATTTTATACATGATTGAGTTGATTTAGGTGGCATGACTATGATTGCACCAAATAAGTAAACAAATATATATCAAAATTAGGTACAAAACATAATTAAAAATAACAAAAAATTATGATTAGCCCTTCTTTATTTGTTCTAATCCTTCCCATCAAGCTATTTAGTACCCATTAATTAGGGTTAAAGCTATAGATTCTTGACTTGCAACTTTGTAGGCAAAATGTTATTATGTTCTCTTTGTAAAGACAAAGATTGGTTCTTTCTCTCTCTTTCTTTACCCTTTTCTGTTTCTTTCTCCTTTTCTCTATTTTTAGAGAGGGATTTTGATTTCAATATCTCCATATTTAAAAATTAAATAAAAATGGGTTTACTTTAATTTTTTTTAAAAAAAAATCCACTAAACATTCTAATTGATATCTTTATGTTAGCTGCAAAAAGAAGCCACGTGGTCAGCTTTAAAGATGTACTTTTTTTCTAAAAAAAAATAAATACAGGAAACAAACAGTACTGGCAATCGCAGATTAGGGGTTTTGAAGCAGAGGATCAGCCAATTAAGAGAAGGATCAAGACAGCGAGTGAACCCCAATCTTGTAAATATACCCTACACAAATGGGCATTTATTATCTGACCCAAAACCTCAAGAAACCTCATCCTTCCCACAGCGTAAATGGGACCCACTTTTTGTCCGCTGCATTACTATTAGCTAATTGAACAAAATGTTTCAAATGGAAATATTTTATGTGTAATTTATATTTATATGTTAATTAGTCACTCTAATTTGGGATTAGAATACAACTAATCAAAAATCTTTTTTTAATGGTTGTTTCTGTCAAGTTTGTTGTGCTTGTTGGTAGGCTGAAGCCTAAAGGTAAACATGGCTCAAGAGAATTCATCAAATTTATAATAAATAAATAAATACCCATATTTATTTTAATTTGGAAATATATATTATATTATATATGAAAAAAAAATCTGTATGTGCCAAAAGCAAGGAAGGTGGAGAGAATCTAGAAATACCCATAATTAAGCTTAATTTCCTTAAAAACCCAGAAAAAAAATGAAACAACAAACTAGTGAATACAGGAGTGGAGTGGAGAGGGAAAAAATAAAAGAAAAAAGAAAAAAAAATGTAATGCGAGAGAGAGAGAGAGTTAGTGATGAAGAGAAAAAGCAGAGAATAAAAAGAGACCGGATGTTGACAAATTTCATGTCACTGTTCTTAGAAGGTCGTTTGTTTGTGTAAAGATTTTCTTATCTGGGATCTCTCTCTTCTTCTCTCTCTAGCATAAATAAAAACACTATCTTTCTCTCTCTTGTAAAATAAAAACCATATATATTTTTTTTAATTTTTCTTTCTTTTTGTTGTTGAGAGAGAGAGAGAGAGAGAGTGGCCCAGCAGATCGAAATCTCTTTTCTTTTGTTCAATTCTGGAGACGATCTAAGCTCCTTTAATGGAGTTCCAATAACACCCACTTTGTTATGTGCTGTATATTTGTTGTTTCTTTTAGCTTTATCTCTCTGCATGTTTCTTGATAGCTTCAGTCTTTAGAAAATTTTGAACTTTTGTCTATGATATGAAGACAACTGTTGAATAATTGAATCCATTGGAGGGATTCTTCAGGAGAAGAGATAAGAGGATGTGGGTCTGAGGTAATTTTTTTTCTTTACTTTTTTTTTTTACTTTATGGGTAATTTGATTTGTAGTTTTTTTTTAAAATGATTTGATTATTTGGGTTTTACTTTACTGGCTGATTTATTTAATGTGTGAGTTCTGTTTGAGTTTGATAAATTGTTGGGTTTATTGCCTTTCTAACTTTGTCATACATTTTTTCTAATGATGACTGTTGATTATACAATCCACTGAATTCTCTTTTCTATCCTTTATTGTTGAAGGATTGATTTGATGGGTAATTTCGATTCATCTTGAGCTCAGAATCTAATATGGTAGGTTCTGTTGCTAGTATTTGCGGATATGTTGGTTCAGATTGTGGTTGGAAGGGATCTGTTTTGTTAACTTTTATTAATGATTAATTCATCTTTTTCTTTAATAACTAGAAGGGAATATACCCTAATTTTCCTTATTGATAGTTGAGTTTCTTAAATTTCCAGCTTGTTGGGTTTAGCCCAAAATTCGGTCTTTATGCCTTCTCAAAATTCAATCCTTTTTTCAGGACTTATGGGGATATCTAATAGTATGGCAGTAGATTGATTATGTCCTGGTTTACGTTTTTTTGGTGTTTAAACCATCTGGTATTTGAAGCCCACATGCCCTGTCAATCTGGATTCGCACTGGGCAGGCCATGAGGGGGCAAAGCTCTCCCTCCCGAGTGTGTATATAGAGGCTGGTTAATAGTCAAATTCTTTATGAGATTTTATCAATGTGGTCAGTGGTTCCTTGGATGTAATGTTTAGTGCTTCTAACTTCTAGTCGAGTGAGGTTTGGAAGGGTCACTTTTTATCAGTCATCACCAGAATATTGGGGAGCAAGAAGGGTCTTCACAACCTACTTTATTCGCCAAGAATGTGATTTGATTTACTTATTAGCAAGCCATGACTCCTGCAATATTTCCTCAAGTTTCTAGTGATTTACATGCATGAATCAAATGTGCATTACAATTCTAAAAGTTGCATTGTGTTGATTTTTAGTCACTAATAACTTAAAAAGTCTTTGCAGTATAATTTGCACATTGTCCTCTGTTCTGGAAGTAATACTATTTAATGGCTGTCTGGGTTCTTCTCTTACCTCGTTTATATACCTGTTTTGAGAGTAAGGACATGTTTAATGGATGGTGAATTTGACTACTGAAAATGGATCACTCAATAATTTTAGCTCAGATCTGAAGTTGGTATCAGAATCAAACTGATACACTTTAGTTAAGACTTTTTAAGGATTCTAGAATGCTGATCTTTTTAAGTATTGACTTTTGTGTATGGCATGACAACCCATTTCTAGAAGTTCATCTACATTATCCACTCAATTACTCTCTTTCCATTGAGTCAAATGTTAAGCTGAAAGAAGTCTGGTTTTTTTGCTCACAATTAAACTAAGCAGTAGCAGTCAGCTTTTGGATTTTTGTCTGTCTACTAAAATCTAGTGCGATTAGGTATTGCAGTCTTCCTTCAAGTATACTTTGGAACACTTTTGCACTTTCATTTCCATATGCTTCTCAACTTTCAATTTCTTTTATACGGTTTCTACCCTAATCAGCTGCAAAATTTTGTGTTGACATCTCTGTATCTTCCAGTCCTGCTTATTTTCTCATTACAATCATTATCAGGTATTTATTTATCCTGTTTTCAGGTGGATAATATTCTGTTACTAAATGCATAAAAGTAAAGAAGATGTGTGGTTGTTAGATTAGTAAGTAACGAAAATAGGTGTTAGGATAATCTATGCTGCATTCATTCAGGTCATTGGCATCGGTTTGATTTCAGGTTTGTGAGATCATGGATATATGGGCTTGCATTATGAAATTTTGGACCTATGTTTAAACCTTGGAATGTTAGGGTTTCATTGTAGGGGTTCTTATGATCCATATTATTATGAAGTGAAACTGTATAAAAGTTGATCATTTTGTTAATAGTGCTATATCACATTGGTAGCTTTTCATCTAGATCATGCTCATGAGTTATTAATCTGCAAGCTATTGTTACCAGAAAGATCACACAGTCTGATGCATGGTGAACTTCAACCTTTTTTTTTTTAAGTGATATGGAGCTTTGAAATAGGAGAATTCTAACCACGGAGTAAAGTATCTGTGTTTGTCTATGAAATATCTAAATTGTTATTTGTAGCAACTTAGTCTAACTTTTCTACATTATCATTTTTCATACTTTCATTTTCTTGAATCTTGAGTACAAGAAAATAGATTTCCTCTGAATTTACTGGGCTATTATGAAAATAGACATGGTGTAAGAATTTTATTAAATTTTGTTTTCTGTTTCTTTTGATGATTTTCATTCAAGGGTTGTATCATGCTCTCTTTCAAGCCTTTTTTTATGTTTCGATGATAACTGGAATCTTTGCTGCTTTAGGAAACAAACTTGGCCTGGACTTAAATTGATCCAGTCATCATAGCTTTTAATCTATGGTTTGTTTGTTCAGATATGTTGGACTGTTACAATTTTGCTGTAATGTTACTTTCAATTAGGAAGCAGAACACCTGTATGCATGAATGAAGCGAGCTTGTAATTAATGTTTTCTCTCTCTATCTTTCTATGAAATTATGAGAGCCCAAAAGTTTCTGAATTTGTGGCACCTTGGCCTATTGTTAGTATAACATGATTGTCATGTTCCTTTATTGGTTGCCAGGAATGGGAACAAAAGTGCAGTGTGAAAGCTGCTTCCCCGGGTACTTTTCAATGAGGGATCTTAATGAGGATTCTAATAGTTGTAGCTGGCCTCTATATTATGGAGATAGAACATTTCCAAATGGGCAATACTACAATGGATTCTTTCCAAGGTCCATTGCAGATGTATATTCACGATACGACAAGGATATAGTAAAGCAGACAATGCTGGAGCATGAGGCCATATTTAAGGATCAGGTACACTTGATTTCAAGTTCCTTTTTCCAATCTGTGAAATTTTGTATTCTTCTCCTTTTGAGCATTGGGATGATCATGTGATTTGAATTTAGAAATCATCCACCTTGTATGGATCATTTGAAGTCAACTTAAAGTAAACGTCTGCATTACTTTATTTATTTGCTAAACAACTGAATGTACATATATATTCTCTTATTTTCTGTCTAGCTGTGTGAACTTCACCGCTTATACAAAATACAGAGGGACTTAATGGATGAAGTTAAAAGGAAAGAATTGTATAAAAATCGGATGCCTATTGAGACATCATTGTCATCAAGCCCTTTAGCATCTCAAATTACATCTGAAGATGCTCGGAAGTGGCACATACCTAGCTTCCCCTTGGCAAACTCTGTTTGTGCAGGACCATCAACTTCAGGCATTGAAGACATGCATTCTCCGTTGAGTTCTATGAAGGGAAGCAGTTTGCAAGCTAGTCCCTTGCTATCCC
Source organism: Jatropha multifida (assembly GCA_948099535.1). Classification (NCBI taxonomy): domain Eukaryota; kingdom Viridiplantae; phylum Streptophyta; class Magnoliopsida; order Malpighiales; family Euphorbiaceae; genus Jatropha; species Jatropha multifida. The sequence goes on from CANUEX010010164.1 coordinate 23,211, forward strand.
AAAATGGAGGTACTTCGAAAGATGTGGAAATGCCGGAGTCGAGACCCACAAAGGTGAGGAGAAAGATGATTGATCTTCAACTTCCAGCTGATGAGTACATAGATACTGAAGAAGGGGAACAACTTAGGGGTGAGAGTATATGTGGTATTTCTGGTTTATTGCCAAATAGGTATCATAAAGTTGTTCCTGAGAACAGAATAAATCTGCTTATTGGTACTGGTGGGAAGAATAATTGCCAAGAAGAAACATTGCAATCTGAATCGCAAACAAAAAGCAAAAATAATTTGGCTGACCTGAATGAGCCACTTAAGGTCGAAGATAATAGTGCATCTGCAAATGGTCTTCTAGGCTGTACTAAATCCCAGTATGAGATTCAAGGGCATGAGCTTGCTGCTAAACCAAAATCACAGTTTCATGGTTTTCCCAAAGAAATTTTACTGAACTCTCGTAATGCAAGCAATAATGGGACTGTTAATGATCTGCATTTACAGAATAATGCAAATGGAAAACTGTGGTTTCCCCATATGCTTGACTCAGGTAAGATATTATTCATGAAGTTGCCATTTTCAGTCTCTTGGTTTCACTCAAACTATTTCTTCAAACTTCGATCATTTAGTTTAGCGATCAGATCTAATTCATAGGTATCTTTTTAAGGAAGTGTTTCATAATTTTTTCTCTCATCTAAATCCTGTAAATCATACCGAGTAACAGAGTTGGAAAAAATATAGAACTTAGATTTCAGATCTTGAAAATAAAGGGAAGTGTTAATGTTTAAAACTGAATGTTAGCTTATAAAACATATTGTGTATTCCTCTGTTTTTCTTTGGGTGATCATTTTTCCTTTCCACTAGTTCATGGACCATCTTACAATTTAACCATTGTGATTCAATTTGGAAATCTGTCAGTTCACAGACTTTTTTGTACTTATGATTAAGCAGTTTGATAGTGCTCTTTAGGATAATTCCATTTGGTTCTGATGTTCTCATATGATGCCTGCTCACAGGGAACAGTAAAAACAACCTGAAGTCTGTTTCTCAAGGTTTCCAGCCAGAAAGGTTGCCTTCATCTTCCCAGCCAGTACAGGTTCTGTTAAACAAAACTAATGAACCTGCAACTCTTTTTCTTACTGATCCAAGCAAGGTAAATCAGTTGAGAGAAAGAACAGTTCGTGGTTCAGAACTCTCTGGAAGAAATCATGAGGTCTCCACTAATAACCATGCAGGTTCGCTTGTTGCTTCCCACGTAGCCAGTCAATATGCAATTGATCCTTCTTCTGATTTGAGCAACTCCTGGTCTCGCTCCATTTCATCTTGGGAAAAGCTCAGTGGCAGCTTAAGCCAGAAGTCAATGTCCGTTCAAATGCACCCATATTTGAATTCATCTGCCACCTTGAGTAGGAGTTCTCAGTCATCAACTCAAAGCCATGGTGTTTTTGGAGACCGGTGGAATTATAACAGCAGTTCTACATCTAACCTGAGAGTTGGAAGTGATATGCCTGATCAAAATGGATTTTATCATGGGTCCTCATCAGTGTCCAAGGAACCACTTATTAGCTTTCCTTCAGGCCACTGTGATTACTTTAACTGCGGCAGTGCTAGTAATATACTCCCTGAGAACTTCACCAATCATGGTTCAGCGAAGTACAACAAGAGCTCAAACTGCTTGGACTCAAAGTCTGCAAAAGATGTCAACTTGAATATAGTGTTTCCAAACAGCTCGACAACCAAGATGACTTCCCAGCAAATTGTTGATGTCATTGATTTAGAAAGAAACCAAGAGGATCATCTTGTCACTTTGCCTTGGCTAAGAACGAAGCCTAACCATAAAAATGCGGCTACTAGTACAGGAGTAGATTTGAATTCAGGTGGATTTATTGACTTGCAATCTTCTCCGAATCTGGTGTCAGATACAAGTGAAGCTGGAAAAGTTCCTATTCCAGCAAGCGTTCAGGATATGAAATCAGCTTCTTGTTCCAATGTCATTGAGGCCAGTAGGATTGAAACAAGTGAGTTCTCAAGTTGCAGAAAAATTCTTGGCTTTCCCATTTTTGAAAAGCCACATATTTCGAAGATTGAGTCTTCTTCCCTTACCTCCCTGTCTGTGTCCCTTGCGCAGCCATCTGAAGAAGTAGAAAATAACAGGAAAAGTAGGATTCTTGATATGAACTTACCTTGTGATGTTGCAGCTCCTGACTGTAGTCGAGAGATTGCACCAGAAGTTGTGCTTACAGAAAAAAAATCAGACTCTCATGTTGCCAACGTCAGACATGAGATTGATTTGAACTCTTGTATAACTGAGGATGAAGCTTCATTGATGCCTTCTGCGCCTGGCTTGGATGTGAAGATTGTTCCGGTCTTGGATGCAAAGATTATCTCAGGAATAGATTTGGAAGCCCCTGCAGTTCCTGAAACTGAAGAGGATATATTTCCTGAGGAAGAGTTTCAAGAAAAGGCTCAGGAAGCACTTCCTTTGCTATCATCACAGCTGAAAGCTGAAAGCCCACCAGATGAATTCGTCATAATTGCAGCAGAGGCAATAGTTGCAATCTCTTCATCCGTTCACAAGAATCATAAGGATGATGTAAATTGCAATCCATCAGAAGCTTCTATGACAGATCCTCTTCATTGGTTTGTGGAGGTAGTTTCCTCCTTCGAAGAGGATCTAGAGAGCAAATTTGCTGTATTGGGAGCCAAGAATGGTCAAGATAATGAGGGGTCATCTTCAGAAGATTACTTCGAGTGTATGACTTTAAAATTGATAGAGACCAGAGAAGAGGATTACATGCCCAAGCCTTTGGTTCCAGAAAACCTGAAACTAGAGGAAAAGGTAACGGCTTTATTACCAACTCGAACCCGAAAAGGCCAGGCAAGAAGAGGAAGGCAGCGGAGGGACTTCCAAAGGGACATTCTTCCAGGCCTTGCTTCTCTGTCAAGGCATGAGGTAACAGAAGATCTTCAGGCATTTGGAGAGCTGATGAGGGCAAAAGGCCATTTTTGGCATTCGGGATTAACAAGAAGGAATTCTACTAGAAGTGGGTGTGCAAGGGGGAGGAGGCGCACACTGGTTAGCTCCTCCCCGGCTGTGATAGCAAGCCCACCTTGTGCTCCTCTAATACAGCAGCTTAATAATGTCGAAGTGGGACTGGAGGATAGAAGCCTAACAGGGTGGGGAAAGACAACAAGAGGTCCCCGCCGGCAAAGATGCCCTCCGGGTAATCCTCCAGTTCTCCCTTTAACCTAATAATGAGAAGAGAGTTTGGTTTATCCATTGAGAATGTTATCGAGGAAAGCGGGAGATTCATTTCTATAGCTGCAGCAGGGGCGGGATTGAGGTTGTTGTAAGGCATTGGGGATTCTTTGTACATTTGGTAGCCCATAATCTGGGTCCCCCTGATTATCTGTGTTTTGGGTGGTTAACAACTTTGTATTATTTATAAATAATGTTGCATGATTTCTTCTTAGATATATAGTAGCATTCGTTTGGTTGTGTATCCACATTGACATGTCCTTGTTCTAGGACTGAATTTTGATGATCGTTAATACTCTTATTTTAGCTGCTCTTGATTGCTCTTTGAATCCGTTTTGTTTCTTTTCTTGTTGCTTTTAATTATAATAATAATCTGATTATTAATGTGAAAATATATATATATTGTTCTATTTTTTTCTTTTAATTACACTTCGACCAATGGATATGACCGTAGATAGCGGCTTTTGCTAAAATGCTGACATCTCGGATACAAAATTTTGAGTATTCAGAGATATTTTTGTCAAGCCTAGTAGTATAGTTTGATAACAAAAGGGTGACACTTTTGTTGTGCCAATAATATGCTTCGGATGAAAAAATATTTGACATTTTGTCTTATGAAATTCAAACTTACACACTCTCATTTAATAGCCTAATGTACAAATTTATTTCTAAAATTTATATGATTTGTCTTTGCCACTCTTAAATTTGCTGCATATATAGTGATTTTATGTCTTTACATTTCAATATAATTATATTTCTGGTTTAAATAAAATAATTTTATTATATTTTATTTTGACGAATGACATAATTACTATAGAAACATAAAAATTCAGGTTGATTAGGAATCATCCACAAATGTAAAGAGCTGTACAAAGCAAATCGCATAAGCTTGGAAGCAACATAAGCTTTTGGTGGTTATTTGACGCCCCATAATTCCTATATGCCTATTATGTAGATATGGACACACATGAACGATAATAATGGTATGGTTTAAAAAAATATTAAATAGACGCGCACGTAAGGCGCGTGGGGGGAGAAGGGGGGGAAATCTAAGTTTTGTATGGAATGAGGCAGCAGAAAGCGGCATAAAAGATGTCGGTGTCTGCGAGTGAGAGAGAGAGAGAGAGAGACACGATATCTTTGTGGTCATAGTCAACACTTGCTTCTCAGATACTCTTTGGACCAATCACATTCCTCCAGAACTCCTTATTTCATCGTCATCATGCAAAAAGCTAACACCTGCCTTTGAGTGCCACTTCTCTCTCTGTCCTTTTCTTGGCCTTTTCTCTTCTTCTTTTGTATTATTCGATGGGACACTCTTTCCCTCTCTTATTGCATTTCTAACACCCCTTTCTTTTTCCATTTTTCTCCCTTTATTCCTTCTTATCTTTTTTTTTTTCAAGTTAATTTCAATTTGATTATAACGAAAAATAGAAAAATAAAATAATTACCTGAAAATTAATTAAAAGAAACATACCCATCAATTCAGGAGGAAAAAGAAAATATTTAAATACAATAAATTAAATAGATTGATTGTGGTGATGATATCACAAATCACTAATTAATCTAATCTTTTCTAATTTAAAATAAAAGAAAATCCAAAGCTTTTGTATCCAATTATTTGTTTGCTTAGTGTCTTAACTTGAAATTAAAACAATAAGATTACCTTTTAATGGCCACTTCTCTTTTTTTTTTCTTTCAATGGCGAGATAGTGACTAACGATCATTTTGGACTTATGGTTGTCTACCACTAATTATTCTCCCCTGCCAACCACTTATCACATATCACCTCCTTTTCTTTTACTGCATTCGGCAACAACTTTTTGAGTAGTTTTTAGAATTTTGACTAATCAAAATGCTAAACGCTGCTTAAAAAATTATTCGGTAACATAATATTTAAACAGTTTTTAAAAATTATGGTAGCTTTTTGTAAAAAGTTAACTCATGTAACGTTTAACTTTTAGCGTTTCATGAAACGCTACTCAAACAGCTAATAGCTAAACGCCACTAAAACAACTAATAGCTATCAAAACAATTAATTTTACCGAACAGACCCTTTCTCTACATCTTATACTTACCCTCCTCAATTTCTCATATTCACTCTTTTAACTTCTTAATCTCAATTATAGTAAAATGTTTTCTACAAGTGATAACTCCAAATTTTAAATCCCTAATTTTATAAGTAAAATTTACCTAAATTTATAATTCATTTCCGATCAATTAAACCACTGATTGATTAAATAACTCTTTATCTGAACATGATTTTATTAACAATTTACTATTTAATTTATTTTTTTTAATGTGGTTATGTTATCTAAATTATCGATTTTCATTAAACTTGAATCATTCAATTATTAGGCTTGTAGCGTAAGTCTCTTTGAAATAAAAAATTGTTGGTCACTTTCAAATATGTGTGGTAGGAAAATGCCCTTTTTAGAGCGAGGATATGATATAACATTTCTATGCTTGCTAATTTTTCTTCTTAATGAAATTTGTTGCTATTCTAAAAAGATAAAAACGTTATAACAATATCTTCGCTCGAGAATCCATAATTTCAAAAAAGTAAATTTGTTCCACATTTTATTAATTAAAGGGTAATTTTTTTGTCAGATTATAAATATTTTTTTTTCAATTTTTCTAACTTACGCAAGCAGTATGAATTTTATTTTAATTAAATCAAAAAGATAAAATCGTAAATTATGCAAAAACTAATGGTATACGTTATTTTAATGTAACGCAAAACCTAATAAACTCTGTTGGACTAGTTGGATATAATCAGTCAATTGGGCTCCATGTATATATCTTTGGGCTAAGCCCGAGCAAATTAAAATAAAATTTCATTGGGCTAATAGAGGCCCAGTTTGATCCAATAGCAGAATAATAAATTCTATGTTTAAAAATGTTAGTTTTTTAATGTACATTGCACCTATTTAGACTCGTTAATCCTACTCATTATTTATTTGTTTTATTAATTTTTTATTTATAATATATTTAAAATATAATAATATTTTAAATGGATGAAATAATTCAAATTAAGTTTAAAATTGAAATTTAAACTAAAAAAAAAATTAAGTATCATTCACTCTAAATACAAACAAAAAGGATGAATTACTAAATTATAAAAAATATAAATAAAAATTATTTTTATTAATTTATAAAATGAAAAAATTAATACTTACCACAAGAAGTAAACATGACGCAAACTTAATAATTTCAAAATCTTAATAGCAAAAAATAATTAAAATTTGATAGTCAAAAGTAATTAAAACTAAACATATAACATAATAAATTCTTAATTAATATTAATATAATAAAATAATAAATCAAAAGCAAATAAGATTTGATTAAACTTTCTAATAAAATTTAAATTTAAATAGAAATAAAAATATTAATAAAATTAAAAAATTTTAATTAAGAAATTACTAAATTATTTTTATTATTAACAATTAAATTGAAAGTTTAAAAAGAACGTTTTAGAGATACAATATCCCTGTTCATAATTTTATATGTAATTTTAGATTTATATTTTGACTGGCTTAATTGTTGTCGTTCCTGTCATGTTTTATACTGTTGCTTTACATACAGGTAAAGGGGAAAAACGGCGCGAAAGAGAATACAAACTCAAATGAGATACACAGAATGTTAAGATTAAAGCTAAGCTTCCTATTGCATAATCAACTCTACAAAAGACCTTTTTACTTTCAATTGAGAAAATTTTCCTACTTAACCCATCAGCTACCTCTAGATCCTCCTCAATTGGACCATAATATTGCCTCTATTCAGTATACTTTTTCACATCCATGTTTTAATCTTCTGGGCCTCTGCAAAAACATCCATTCTCTCAAGAAAGTTCACGGATTACTCATTGTTGATGGCCTCGATGGTGATCTTCTATGCAATACCAAATTGGTTAGCTTGTATGGTTCTTTTGGGTATATAGATACTGCACGTGTGGTGTTTGATAGAATACCTGACCCAGATCTTTATTCTTGGAAAGTGATGCTAAGATGGTATTTTTTGAGTGATTTGTATTGGGAAATTATTGGGCTTTATAACCGTATGAGGATTTGCGTAAAAGAGTATGATAATGTTATGTTTTCGATAGTGTTAAAGGCGTGTAGTGAATTGCGCTGTATTAATGAGGGGAGGAAATTACACTGTCAAGTTGTCAAGGTGGGCAATCCTGATAGTTTTGTGTTGACTGGTCTTGTAGATATGTATGCTAAATGCGGAGAGATTGAGAGCTCTTGTGGCGTGTTCAATGAAAATCTTGATAGAAATGTGGTTTCTTGGACTTCAATGATTGTGGCATATGTAAAGAATGATTGCCCTGCAGAAGGATTGACTTTGTTCAATAGAATGAGAGAAGGATTTGTTGAGGTTAACCAATTTACCTTAGGCAGCTTAGTTACTGCATGCACAAAACTAGGGGCTTTGCATCAAGGGAAGTGGGTTCATGGGTTTGCAATTAAGAGCGGTGTTGAACTTAATTCTTACTTGGTGACAGCTCTTCTAGATATGTATGTCAAGTGTGGAGTCATAAAAGATGCTAGGTCTATGTTTGATGAGCTATCTAGTATCGATCTTGTCTCTTGGACGGCTATGATTGTTGGGTATGCACAAAGCGGCTTTTTTTACGAGGCTTTGAAGTTGTTTATGGATGAGAAATGGGTTGATGTCTTGCCTAATGATGTTACCATTGTAACTGTATTATCAGTATGTGCACAGTTGAGGAATTTGAATTTGGGAAGGTCAGTTCATGGTCTTGGGATTAAACTTGGGTTTAGGCAATCTACTGTTGCAAATGCTTTGGTGGACATGTATGCAAAATGCTATATGAATAGAGATGCTTCTTTCATATTTGAGAGAATCTCAAACAAGGATGTTGTTGCCTGGAATTCTATTATTTCTGGGTATTATCAGAATGGGTCTGCATACGAAGCCCTTGAATTATTTCATCAAATGAGGATGGAATCTGTCTTGCCTGATGCAGTCACACTGGTCAGTGTTTTCTCAGCATGTGCTTTCCTTGGTGCTCTCCAAGTTGGTTCTGCTCTCCATGCTTACTCTGTAAAGGAGGGTCTTTTATCATCTAATGTGTATGTTGGCACTGCACTTTTAACCTTCTATGCCAAATGCGGGGATGCTAAATCTGCACGAACAGTTTTTGACAGTATGGGAGTGAAAAACAATGTCACCTGGAGTGCAATGATTGGCGGTTATGGAATTCAAGGGGATGCCAAGGTTTCCCTTGCACTTTTCAATGATATGTTGAAGGAAGAGTTGAAACCGAATGAAATAATCTTCACAACCATTTTGTCTGCCTGCAGTCATACAGGGATGGTTGGGGAGGGATGGAATCTTTTCATGTCAATGTGCCAAGAACATAACTTTCTGCCTTCCATGAAGCATTATGCATGCATGGTTGATCTATTGGCTCGATCTGGCAGGCTTGAAGAGGCCTGGGAGTTTATAAACAAAATGCCAGTTCAACCCAATGTTAGTTTGTTTGGTGCATTTCTCCATGGATGTGGGCTGCATTCAAGATTTGATCTTGGAGAGATAGCAATAAGGAGAATGCAAGAGTTACATCCTGATGAAGCTTGTTATTATGTGCTTATATGCAATTTGTATGCTTCTGATGGAAGATGGAATGAAGTTAAGGATGTAAGGGAGTTGATGAAGCAAAGAGGATTAACAAAATCCCCAGGGTGTAGCCTCACGGAGATGGATATTGGCTATGATTTCTCATTGCCTAGAGCTGCTTCTCTTGCATAGACCATAATTTATGCATGGATAACAGAAGATGGTGCATTTACAGGAAATGCAAGGAAATACCAGTTTGAAGAGACTATTATAGGATAAATCAGTTCATCTAAAGATTTTTATGATAGGAGGACGCTTTTGATGTGGCTCTAAAGTTCTTTGTATCTGTGAACGTGGCCGTGAAGAGAAGAACTATGATGCTCTACTTGAACATTAAGAAGTAAGAGGAAATTTTCCCATCTGTGATCACTCCATCACAACTTGATGAGTGAAAAGAAGATGCATATTCTTAAGTAGGGGTGAGCAGTATTGGTCTGGACAGAATAACTGAACCGACTCATTTCGGTTTGGTTCAGTCAGATTTTTTAGAGATTAATTACTGATCAGTTCAAATAATGATAACCGGATGATTTTCGGTTTTCGGTTTGGTCACTTGCATAGCAAACCAAATTGGATTTTATGCCCAAAATAGATTAATCAGTTTGGAACAACAGAACTAAATCTAAACCGATCTGATTCGACTCTGTTTCAAACAAATTTTTCACGGTCTTCGGTCAGACCGAACCGAATCGAATGCTCGCGGCTATTTTCAAGGGGCTGGTTCAGTTGAATGAACAGGATCTTATGTGGCTGATAAGTGATTTGTATGTAAATTATAATGGACGAATGAAATTTACAACTAGCAGAGTGTCATCACAATTTGTGAGCACGATGTTAACATACGCTTTGGAGAACGCTTGCACAGTTACAAAAAAGTTGAGTGATATACTTTTTCGTGAAAAGTATACGAGTAAATATATATATATTTCTCTCCGTTTTTTTTTTCTTACGCATTTTAATTCAGCAAAGCTGCTGATGGGGCCAAAATTTTCCTTTTTGTTATTATAAATTCGTAGACTATTTTGGATGTATTATAGAAATGAGAGTTCTTTCCTCTTGGATTTACATTTTAGACTTGTTGATTAGGTCCCTGGTTATATACTGTAAGGGGATCTAGCTTGAACAAACTGAACTCCTAATTGCTGTCCGATTTTCTCATCTTCAGATTATTAGTTCAGTTACCTTCCTGACTCAATGGACGGTGAGTATTTGTTTTTTGAAATTGCAAATGCTAAATCTCATAATCTATGAAGTACCAACATCTACCTAACATGCCTTTCAGTTGAAGTCAGAGGACTTATCTACCATCATATATCAAAGATTAGAAGATAGAAATAAAATAAGACTAGCTTATAGATTTGCAATATATTCTGCTTTGGTTTCATTATTAGACATCTTACATACTTGTTCCAGAGCCAAACTTTGAAAATTTTCCAAAAAGTTGTAAATTTCTTTTATTTGCCAATGAGATATATCTCCTGCTCCAAATCTATAAAGTTTCCTATCCAGCTCTATGGTACTGTATCCTGGGACCTTCTTCAGACCTATCCATTTCATTACTGATCTCACCTTCCTCGATTCATCCCACTTACCTTCTTCTGCATAAATATTAGACAATAGGGTGTAGTATCCAGTATCATCTGTTTTCATATCTAACAGATCTTCTTCAATCCTTCGGATCATATCCATTCTCCCGTGTATTCGACATCCATTAAGTAAAGCACCCCAGATGCTAGCTTCTGCAGGAAATGGCATTGAATTTATTATTCTATAGGCTTCATTGAGATCACCAACACGACTTAGAAGGTCGACCATACAAGCGAAGTGTTCTGAGTTAGGTTCCACTCCGAAATGCTTCATCGAGTTAAAATAAAACTTTCCCCCTTCCACATATCCTGAATGACTGCAAGCTGATAAAATATTCATGAAGGTAATGTCATTTGGTTCTATTCCCAGCTGAACCATTTGAGTGAAGAGTGAGATAGCGGCATCAACATCACCATGCATTCCATATCCAGCAATCATGACACTCCATGACACCACACTTCTTTCTGGCATGCTATTGAAAACTTCTTTTGCTGTTAGAAGGTCTCCACACTTCGCATACATGTCAACCAGAGCAGTATTAATATAAAGATCCTCCCTTATTCCATAAGTAATGAGTTTGTGGTGAACCCATTTTCCCTTTTCAAGATGTCCAATTTGGGAGCAAGCTTGAATTGCAGTTAAGAAGGTTACTTCATTCATGTCAAGACAGTTTAGGTACATTTGATCGAAGAGACTAATTGCCTCCATTGAATTACCATTCTGAGAAAACCCACAAATCATAGAATTCCATGCTACAACGCTTTTAGGTTGGATACAACCAAATATCAAGTATGCTAAATCCACGTGACCACATTTTGAGTACATGTCAATTAGTGAATTCAGAACAAATTCATCCACAATATGCCTTTTAATGGCATAACTATGCATTTGCTGCCCTAGCTGCAATAAACCTATATCTGCACAGGCTGAGAGAGAACTTGACAAGCTAAAAGAGTCTGGTAGTAGCCCTTGTGTCTGCATTTGCACAAATAGGACTAATGCCTCCAACAAGCCTTGTGAAGCATAAACCGATATAAGCATGTTCCATGATACAATATTTCTCTTTCCAATGGTGTGAAGAATCCTCTCACAATGCCTTAATTTACCACATTTAGCATATAATTCTATTAATGCTGGCCCTAGAAAATCATCATTCAGTTCCATATGCTTAACTACATAAGAATGAACTGACCTCCCTTCTCTAAACATGCTAAACCCAACACAAGAACTTAAAACAGCCATTAGTGTAACTGCATTAGGCTTTGCTTTTGATTTTAGCATCTCAGTAAAAACTCTTAGTGCTTCTTTAAACCAACCACATTGATTATAGCAGGATATCATCGCTGTCCATGAAGCAACACTCCGGTTAAATATATTTACAAAGATCCTCTCTGCACTAGATAAATCATTACACTTACTATACATGACAACAAGAGAATCACTCAGTGGCCCACAAGTTTGAATTCTCCTCCTTACTATATAACCATGTACTGACCTAGCCATCGGCAAAAAACCTACTGCACCACAAGCCTCAGCAATGCTCAACATTGTCACCGAATCCAATTCAACATCTCTTAATACCAACAATCGAAACATTTCCAACCCTTCATTTACCTCCCCATTATCAACATAACAAGAAATAATTGAACTCCAAGAAACCACATCTCTCATAGACATATTATCAAACACCTTCCTTGCATCATTTGTGCAGCCTAAATCTCCATACATCCCGAGAAGCGAGGTCTGAACAACAGAATCAAGATCAAAACCGCATTTAATTATCCTTCCATGTATGTTTTCACCAACACCAAGATCACCAAAACCACCACAAGCTCTTAAAACTGAAGAAAATATGAAGTCATTAATCCGAATTTCATTACATACCATCTTATTATACAGTGAAATAGCTTCCCCGAATAAACGGGACCACACATGGCACTTAATAAGCACACCCCACATGAAAGAATCAGGGTTTTGGAAGGTTTCAAAGGTAAATTTGGAGGATCGAAGAGAACCCATTTGAGCATAAGACTCAATAAGCTTGGTAGAAGCTTGTGGGTCATTGTGGAGGCCAGTGACCAAGAGATGAGCGTGGAGTTGGATTAATGATCTTAAGCTTGTGCAAGACCTAAATAGTGGCACGTACAGTGTCATTGTTCTTTTCTCAATATGAACACAGAGTTAACATGGTTTCCAATGAAAATGATACCTGCAGGTAAAAGGTATAGAAGAAAGAAGAATGGATTTTTCACTAAAATGGAAACTAAAAAGCGCCAAACCAGGTTACAAATTTAGTTTTAAGTTATTTTTGCTCCACTTTACGTTTTTGCTTTCATCACTTCTCATATATAAAATGATTTCAAAATTCAGATTTTGCCTGCCTTCGAGCATTAGATGCGTTCACAGGTATAGGATCAACTCAGCTTGGGGTGAATGGAGAAAAAAAAAATTGTATATATATTTTTTAATTTTACCGGACTTCAAAAGATTTTAAGCTCGTCTGATCAGGTCAGTCCGGTCTCAGACCAGGGGAAAAAAATACAAAAAAAACATTCCAGTCCGACCCATTTGGATAAATTTTGTCCATACAATACACAAATACAACTGTTTAAACTTGACATATGATCCATAAACTTATGTAATTGTGCTTTGCGAAATTACAATGGTACTTCACAGATAATAAAAAAATATGATAATTTTCAAAGAAAATAAAATTTTTAAAAGGGCTAATTTCTTCAAAGGAACTAGATGCAACTCTGAGAAAGAATGGGACACAGAAGGATTGAAGAGGCAATTCTATGTTGATCTACATTATATATAAAGGTATTCTGCGAAGTTTCCTGCAAAATTGAAAATAAAAAACATCATCAGAATATGAACAACTCATGTGAAACCAAGACAAGTTACTAAATACCACAAGGTTTTTTGACTTCCAAATGCTTAAAAGCTTACATGGACAAGAAACCAACACTCTTATTTAAGCATCACGTCCAGTGTCCTCATCTGGTGGATCAATTGGCACTTCATGCCGAGGCCTATTGTACTTTTCGCGCAGCTGCTTAATTGGGATAAAATCTCCTGCTGTATCCGCCCCATAGAATAAAAATGATATATATGGATGGTCAAACCTGCCCTGCACATTGTTAAGTGTGGCTTATGTAAAATCAAGCCAAGAAGTTGGATTCATGTTTGGGATTTTCAATCATCGTTTATCTCACCATATCTGGTCGGTCAGGGGCCACCAAATTGTCCTCAGCAACTGCAACAAAGAAACACCATTCAAATTTTCACCAGAGGTATTAGCATGACTATTAACAAAACTTGCAGAAGCTCGGCCATAAGTTTTTCCATCCAAGCAGATGGAATTATTATAAATACGTAAGATGATTGGAAATCATTTCCAAATTCCAAAGGAAAAAGAAAATTCTATGAAAATATGCAGAGATAAAGTCGTAAACTACAATAGATGATGCTGGTTACCATAAGCCACCAATAGATTGGGATCTGCATGTACATCCACCAAGACCTGGAAAGTACATAAAGAATTTCATAAGCAATGTTCATTCTACTGCTCAAGGCCAGTGTGTGCAGAAATGTACAGATGAGGGGAAATCACTAACTGTATACTTCTGACATTAACATCCGTTAAAGTACTCGTGAAGTAGTCCAAAAAAAAAAATCATTTATAATAATTGGACTATAGCTGCATCCTTGGAAATCCCATGTTCTTCAACCATAAAAAAAAAAAAATAATAATAATAATAATAATACTTTTTTTATACAACTAAAGCATATGGTTACCTGTGCATTAAATCAACTAAATATAAGCACTTATTATGATATTGTGTTCAATAATTATTATCAGTGGACAGTTAAAGACTCCAAAGTCAAAGCTGAAGATGACATTATCTTCATGTCTTGCATGTTTGGAACATTTAAAGGAGAGGAGTGCTAGAAGTGAATAATAAAGGTAAGATCAACTAACCTGATAAAATGGCTGATTAGAACCCCGAGGCAACTTTTCAATCTGTGCAGTTTCCATCCATGAACTCGACTCACAGCATACTGGATCCATTCCACATACCACAGCTCGATAGCCTAAGATCATAACATAGCCTTCAATGATCAATGAAAGACGGAAAGAAAAGAAAAGAGGCCAAAAAATGAAGAGCAGACAAATCCTCTGATCTACTGTTCTTTAGATTTCTTGGAGCATCCAAGAACTTCCATATGTTATCCTCTATGTACTATATCAATTTAAGCAATGATCCAGACATTTCTTTTTGAAGAATGGCAGCCATCTTTGTCCTTTCAATTGTGCCAAAATACATATGGAAATGTTGCCAGAGGCATTGACATCCTTCCATGATGAAACAATATCAGCAGAAAGAAAAGGAGCTCACAAGGGAATTTATAATGTCATTAAAATGGAATTATTAACTTTCAAAAATAGTTATGGTAAAGTTAGCATATAGATGTTAAACTTTGATACAATTGCAAGTTCTACACCGGCCATCATGGGTTCTGGAAACATGAACAAGAGAGTAAAAGCATAAATTGTGTACCACCACAGTGGGAAAAGAGAATTCCCAATTCTACCAGTTGCAATTTGATTTTTTCTTATCTTCAAGTATCAGAGAATAATAGGAGAGTTTGATTCAATCCACTGATACTGGGTCCTCAATCCTAGCACTATGTCCCCAGTCTTGACGAACTTTTTATACAGTACCCCACAAAATTGGACCTTATTATAGGAAATGAAATAGCAAGTATATGAAAGAATATATGATGCAATGGAAGCAATGCTTATATACCAAAAATCTTATGGGTCACTTTTTGTCCTAAACGAAAAGCATACTGTGCATTTTCATATGCCAGAGCTTTTACTGATGCAGCTAAAGACTCTGCTTCCATTTTGGAAATTTGATCCCGTAATTGAGCTGCCATAGCATAATTCTCATTCTCAATTGCATTCTGCAGGTCTGCACTGCAAGGAAAGAAACAGAAGCAATTTAGTTGAATTATGGCATAACAGAAATGAAAATCAACAAATAGGTTGTAGGAAAAAGTAAATTTGATAGTTTAGCAGCTTTCCGCCATGCTTTGTGGATTTAAGCTCAAGTATATATAAGAGTAGAAGACTCTGGGCCTCACCGTAGTCGTATCATACTTATAGCCTTATCTTGAGCTTCACTCTTTGACGATGATCCCCTTTTCACTTCCTGTTGTCGAATAACCTCTGCTTCAACCTTCCAAGAAGAGAACTCATTCAGCTTGCTGCCAAATCATTTTATAATTCTATTTATGAGCAACACGGTTCACTTGAATGCAGACAATTAGTTGGTACTGTGCAAACATATACAATATGACAATAATGTGAAACATTACTCAAAAAGGTTAAATGCCAAATATCTTGGTCATGCAATTAAAATTGTTACCATTACTTAAATATATAAATGCATGAACTTGCAGGAGAGAGAAAGGCAAAAATATTCTGTACAATAAAAATGAATTTGATGTTAATTTATATTACTACTATAACAATTAAATGCAAAAAACACATGTCAACAAGTCCAGGAAATAAAAACTAACCTCAGTGAGCTTGTTTCTCAATTGTTGAGCAATGTCATACTGCTCCGTATTCAAAGCATACTAAAATTCACAGCACAGAACATCAAAAGTTTTGTGTGAGTCACAACCGAACAAAAAACAAAATTATACTCTGTATTCCATAAAATCACGAAAGTAAAGCTGAAAAAACCTGAACTCGAGTAGCTAAATCTAGCTGAAAAAAGAAAATCAATATATCCTCATTAGCGTTCTCGCTATGCTCACAGCTTGCATCTGACTCCTGTTTACCACCCCCTTGGTTGAAAAACCATCCAGCTTCAACTCTCAAATTTCTCCGGTTTAATGTGTTGGGGTTGCCAGTGAGGTATAATCTTGGAACAAACTGATGCAAAGGGCATTGCTTATCAGCCCCAAAGACTCTATGGGCTTTCCCCATTAGCTTAAAATGTCTTCCCCATAATGGGATAGATTCACAAATCCCACAGTTTCTAGATACTGGTAAGGTACTCAATGACACACTTTGTATCATCTCTGCCAACAATCTGCAAAAAATTTTGCATAACAATAATAAGAAGGAGAATACGTAGGCTAAATTCGGATTCAGAGATTTGTTTATTCTTAACTTCTTTCAAGTGAAAGAAACAGAACTCGCAAATACCCCCGTCATTTAGTTGAGCAGAAACAGCATAGCTACATATAATATTTTAATTGTCCAATCAATTTCTAACATTTTCTCAACGACCAATCACTAAACAACTTAATTAACGAAAAACTGAATCCCACGAACGATCAAAACTTCAAATTCACATCTCCTCTTTATTTTACGTTATAAAAATTAGAAGAGGGAAACGGAAAATCTAAATACATAGAGAACATACCTGGAGAAAATGAGGCCGGCAAAATCCCCCACTGCCGAGGCTTTGTCTTCTTCAATAAGTACAGACTACAGTGTACAGAGAGATAGCATTTGAGGGTAGCAAAAACTCCAAAAGTTCGAATGGCAAGCACTGTGGATTTGCGGCATCAACGTGGTGGTGTCGTACAGAATTGTGACACGCGTCCTTCTTCAAATCATTTGAGCAAGGTTAATCACCTTTACTTTTTAGGCTTCTATGTTGGCACAAAGATAAAGTAAAGGAAATAATTAAACAAACTAATTATTAATTTCCTTTGAAAAAAAACTAATTATTAATTTTTTAAAAGGAAAAGAAAATAATAAGAGTAAAAGACAACTCTTCAAATTGGATGGGAAAATACACAAAGAACTATTACAAATTAATTAATATTAATAATATACTAATATAAGGAACAAATTTTTTTATACCCAAACACAAACAAAAGTGTCCTTTCTTATTTTTTTTCTCCTTTTCTTTACCAAGCAAAGTGTTATTGGTATTTTTTTTTCCTCCACCCTTTGTTACCGTATTAATGTCAATTTTATTTTTAATTATACTCCAAATAAAGTGTAATTGGCAATTCTAAGAAAAAAAACTAAAATACTAAATTTAAATAATATTATTAAATATAATTAACCGTTACTTCTGGAATGATATGTATCACTTTTCGAGGCGATGTTTTACTTTGTTCGATAGACTTAGTTCGTCCAAATCTAAATTAATCGGGGAGTGAACTTTAAATACCAAATCACTGAGATAAAAAAAAAAACATACTTTTACAATTTTTTTCCCTTTAGAAGGAATTAACTTTTACAACTTTTTTCCTTCGAAGGGAATTAACCCTTAAAACATTAATAATGGATTGCAAGTAACACCATCCTGGTGCAAATTCTACGCAGCTCTCTTAACTGACTAACCATCTCATTAGATGAAGAGAAATTGAAATATGATTCTCTCACCTCCCTAGAACAATAATATTAAAGAAACTAATAGATTTTTTTTAAAAAAAAAAAAAAAGGAAAGGCCAGGCAAGGAGGAGAAATGATATACAAACAAGAGGATCTTGGTCACTTCACAACCCAGTAAGGTCAAATACCTTTATTATTGAGAATCAAACCAACAGATAATACAAACTAACATTATTATTTCCAACTTAGAAACCAATGCATTATCTCTCAAGAAATGAAATAAAAAAATAATAACAAAAATGAAATACTATTTGTACAGATTTTAACACCAAATGCAACTGAAATAAATTTTGAAAAACAAAAAGAAAACAAAGGGAGAAATCAGATACAATTTGTACACTATTATCGCCAAATGCAGTAGGTAGCTGCCTGCTTAACGAAGAGCCAAAGACAGAAGGAAAAACTGACAAACCACAATTTGTGGCCTAGCGTTGTCACCCAAGTGGAACTGCATATGAATCCCTATGGTCGATGATACACATATTTTGTTCTGGGATCCACAATAAGACCCTTCCCTCCACTTACTTCTAAATCATGCCTGCATTAATAGCATTTACAAAATATTAGAATCTTCTTATTTTAACTGCACTTCGGAGTTCGGAAGAATACAGAATAAAGGGATCAGAATCAGAAGGCAGAGGATGAAATACAGATTGGAAAATGTATATAATAACAGTAAAAGATAAGGAAAAACTTAACTGAAAAACAAAGTCTGGAATGGTCAACTGCTCCCGAGGAACATGCCTGAACAGCTGTAGAAGCCGATCAACATATACCACTTTCTTCCATGTCTAGAGATCAATTTTAAAAAAATAGTCATCGTAAAATTGTTGCATGTATTGCCCCAGTCACGATAAGAAATAGAATCAGACATACCACATTATCAACAAATAATTGCAAAGCAAATATCGTAGCCTTCAGGTGAAAAGAAGGATGAAGAACATATATAGCCTGCATAAGCAGATGATGGTTTCAAAGTTAAGTAGGCAGACAAATATTCCCTAATTAGATAAAAGTACTGTAGCATACATGCAGGTTCCGCTGGTGTTTCCGACCAAGTATTTGTTGCAACCTTCTCATCCATCCCAAGTCTGGTTGACTGTACATAGCAGGAAAAAGTATATATAGAGTGAAGGCTTGTATATTTCGAGAAATGAGTTTCACATGATTGGTAGTGTCAATAATTTTTTTCTAACTGAAAATAATAGATCTGTCTACATGCACAAATACTGCTTACATTCTTTGGTCAGAGGAGCAAAACCATTATAAGACCACTACCAATTATTAAACCATTATCTACTGGGTAAAATATAAGTCATACATGAAATAACAAAATTCTATCCAATAAAGCATTGTACAAAATAAAATGTGGAGAGTTCAATATATTATCCCAGATAATCAAACATTCTGACTAATCTTTCAAGATGACAGCAAAGTGTGACAAGCTTATGATAACAATCAATTCCAATCTCTCAAACAAAAGAAACTCGATAAGAATTTAAAATAATATTAAAAATCCTAAAGTTGAAGAACTACAAAAGGTGAAGAATACTAGGGCTTGATATCTCATTATAGTCAGTTTAATAAAACAATCAGCCTCTTTTCACATGTATTGGTTTCATCATGCATGAATCCCATAGAAGAACTGAGATTCAAACCATTCATTGACAAGATAAAATTTCAAGCAAAATTCAGCATGTAATTCTCAAACTCAACCATACAAAAAAAACTTACAGCTGTAAAGAGGCCGCTGAATGGAAATATACAATAGTGTAAGGCCTTTGTATCAACGGCTCAAATTCCTGAAAATTTAGTGGTAAATATAAGTAGCAACCAACAAACAAAGGTATTAAGCATCAACAAAATTTTCCAAAATAGAAACAAGAGCACCAGAAGACACAAAAATAACTGAGCATTTTCCGAAACAAAAGCGCCAAAACATTTAATCAACAAATCCAATTAATAGCTGCATATATTGTCCATATTCCATCAGCAAAAGCTAATAAAAAGAATCTGGGTGGGAAGCGGTAGCCTAGTTACCTTCACCACATAAAGCACAAACCGCTCTAGGTCAAGACACCGAAGCAAGAAATGTGCTCCCACAACAACCATTACAGGACGGCCCTCACTATCTACCCCACCGCGATAACTGAAACAAAGAGAAGATTAAACATAAATAGAGGCAACAAAAGAGAATCCCAAAGAAACAGGAAATATATGAACTTTGTACTAGAAGAAACTAGAATTTTACAAAAAGGTGATAGTGGCCAAAAATACACTTCACAGCCACTACCAACCAGTGCACACCAGCAGCCTCAAAGGAAAACTAAATTGTGCATGAGAACACAGAATTCTTCAATTAGTTAATTTTCAAAAGCAATAAAAATTCAGATAAAAAGTAAGCACGCAAACAAAGAAGAGGTGCATGTGCTTACACAATTTTCATCTCTGCAATCTCAGAAAGATTAAGAGAATTTGCTTTAGCAAGGTATCTAGAGTGAAGAGAGTACTCTTCAGCAACAGATAGTGGAGGACCACCAAGATCACCAAATCCAAGCATTTTTGCACAATTAAATCCACTCTGCGCTTGAGCAGTTTTTTCCCATTGCTCCTTGCGCCTCTGATCTGGATCCTTAATTAATGACATGAAAGCTGGATCCAGATATGAATCCAAGTACGACGAGTTTCTGTAAGGATAATACTCATCCACATAAGATAATTAGGTGAATATAACAATAGGCCAGTAAAAGTCTAATGATCATGAACCATAAGTCCACTAAATATATATGGACAAGGAAAGTAAAAGAGCAATAAAAAATGACTTGCACTAACCAAAAAGGCAACACTGCATATGGCAATAATACAGATACTGCTCACCATTTGGAAGCATTTCATGCTTATAAAGCAATTTTTCCAAGCTAATGTCTATTTCAGTTAAGCAAAAATAAATAATTTTTATAACTCATCAAAGCAGCTCCAACCCATATGAAACAGGAAAATTATTTAGAACAGAAAAACCAGAGAAACTGGGAAAGCTGGCATATAAAACAATGTATCTTTTAAAGTCAAGAGAGAATTTCTTGCCAGAGATCCTCTCATCCATTTGCTCCACAGAATTCAAAAGTCAAAGAAGGCAATGGACTAAATCAAACATTATTACACCTCCAAATCCACAATTCATTCTTCACAATTCCACAGCTGCTTGCTTAGTGGTCCAATAGCAAATACTTTTGCTTTAAAATGTCAATCTATTTAAAAAATGATTATTTGTAGAATATTATCTTTCTTAGTTTAGGTTTGTTTCCTATTTAGATTATTACCATGTTAGAATCATTCTTTGTATATATATAGAATAGAATTGTATACAGATAGTGTGAATGACAACAATAAACTACTTTCCTTCAAAAATTTTCATGGTATCAGAGCCCAGCCGTGTTTTTCTGGCCTAGGGTTTTTCAGCAACAAGGCTGAGTTGCAAGTGCCGTCGCCAGGGGAGGTAGTTGAACGTCACCGCCCCCCTCAGAAGGAGGAACAGCCGCCGATCGGCCGTCCCCGCTCGACCCTGTCACCGTCCAATCACGCTTGTGTGTACACGTGCCGCCAGAAGGTTCTGGCCTTTCCTCATGCGCCGGGGTGTACGGCAGTTTTCCGGTGACCTCTACCGATGAATCTTGCTTCGGTGGCTTCGTTTTGGTGCTGTGATTCTGACCCACTAGACACTCAGTCAAGTTTTTGATTTTTTGTGATAGTTTCTTTGCATATCACACTACTGCCGTGTTTGCGTTTTTCTGGTTCTGCAATTCCCTTTGAATCAGCTATTGAATTGTTTAGATTGACAGCAATGGGTGAAAGAAAAAAGGTAGACGTGATTTTTCACTCGGAGAATCCTTCACTTCAGATTAGCCCAGTCAAATTAGATGGCACGAATTACTTGGCATGGTCTCGTTCTTGTTTGCTATTTATTGAGGCTAGAGGTTTGCAGGGATATCTTGATGGTGGAGCGCCAAAACCAGTTTCTACAGATCCAGGTTATAACAAGTAGAAATCAGAAAACTCCCTTATTATGTCTTGGCTAATAAATTCTATGCAGCCTTCCATTTCACAGGAATATTTATTGCTTGATACAGCTAAGAAAATATGGGATGCTGCTTCACAGACTTATTCGCAAGCTGGAAACTATGCTCAGAGGTATGAACTGCGACAGAAATTCCATCAAACTAAGCAGGGGGTCTGACTATTTCCCAGTATTTTGCTGAACTTAGTGGGTCATGGCAGGAACTGGACTATTATCAAGAATTTCAAGCAAAATGTGCTGATGATGCGACTCAGGTTCAGAAGTTGATTGAGATAGAACGAGTGTATGATTTTTTGGCTGGCCTAAAGAATGAGTATGATCAGATTCGAGTCCAAGTTCTTGGATGGGATCCTTTTCCATCCTTGCGACAGACATACTCATTTGTACAACAAGAGGAAACTAGGAGGAGTGCTATGGTTTATAGATCTACATTGGATAAAGCAAGATTGATTGTAAATTCAGCAAAAGAACAAATACAAGTTGCAAAGGGAGGTTCTTCGGATAGAGATCATTTGTTTTGTGACTATTGTGAGAAGAATCCACACACTAAGGAATTCTGCTGGAAGTCAAATGGACCACAAGCACACGTATCTGATAGTGGAGTTTTGTCTGAGGAACCATCTACTGCTGGTAGCTTTTCTGATAGGGAAATTCAGTCCTTGAAATGGTTGTTGTCACAGCTTGAATCTTCCTCATCTGCGACAGCTTCTAATTTTGTTAATTCAGGTAATGTTTTTCTTATCTCTCTTGCGAAAATTGCAAAACCCTCTTGGATGATAGATTCAGGAGCAAATAAACATACAACAGACTCTATAAACCATTTCCTCACATATTCTAAGAATCAAGGCACCGAAAAAATTGGTATTGCGGATGGCTCTTTTGTACTGATTTTTGGCACAGGTTCTATCGACTGTACTTCCAATATTAAACTCTCATGTTCTCCATGTTCCTCGATTTCCCATTAATCTGTTATCTGTAAGCTTAATCACGAAAGCGCTTAATTGCAAAGTAACCTTTTACCCTACTCATTGTGTTTTTCAAGAACTGAACACGGAGAGAACGATTGACAGTGGTAGCTTGCGCAATGGATTGTATCTGTTGGATGACGTTTGTCGGTTTTCAAATCCGGGTATCAGTCAAGCCTTGTTAGGAACTTCTAGAAATGCTTCTCATGAAGTTGTTTAATGGCATAGGAGATTAGGCCATCCCTCTTTTTCTATTTTAGGACGTTTCCCACTTTAGTTACTAAGTGTGATTTGGATTCTTCAGTATCTGATGCTTGTGAACTTGCCAAACACACTAGGCATTCTTATCCTCCACTTAATAATAAAAGTTTGGTTCCTTTTGCTACTATTCACACTGATGTATGGAGTCCTACTAAAACTGTTTCTCTTTCTGGATATAAATGGTTTGTGACCTTTATTGATTGTTGCACTAGATTGACTTGGGTTTATTTGATGAAAACAAAAAATGAAGTTTTTTCATATTTTTAGAACTTTCATAAAATGATTTGCACCCAGTTTGATGCGGATGTTAAAATTCTAAGAACTGATAATGGTACTGAATACATGAATACAGTTTTTCGTACCTATTTAGATTCTAATGGTATCATATATCAAACTAGTTGTGTCAATACTAGTACTCAAAATGGAGTAGCTAAAAGGAAAAATAGGCATTTATTGGAAGTAGCTAAGTCACTTATGTTCACTATGAATCTTTCCAAACCATATTGGAGGGATGCTATTTTAACTGCTGCTTACCTTATCAATCGTATACCTCTTCGTACTTTGAATTTTAAAACTCCATTAGAGGTTCTTCAAGGAAAAAATTATTATATTGTGCCTCCTAAAGTCTTTGATTGTGTTTGTTTTGTTCATCAGAATGGTCCAAGCAAATTAGATCTTAGAGCCTTGAAGTGTATGTTTGTTGGTTACTCTACTACTCAAAAAGGATACAAGTGTTATTATCCTCCCCTTAGAAAATATTTTGTGAGTATGGATGTTACCTTTAGAGAGTTTGAGCCTTATTTTTCTGTCCAGTCACCTCTTCAGGGGGAGAAATATTAGAAGGAAGAGGTGATAGATGACATTCCTTTCCAGGGGGAGATTCCAATAGAGATAGACAATAAGAGAGACCAACCACCTAAAACTCTAGGGAGATTGGATAGACCTGATTTGAAAACCTACACTTGGCGGACTAATACAGATGCAACTGTCGAGCATGAGACCTCTGATCAACCGTCCTCTCCAATTTCAGTCTCTGAAAATACAGAAGCACAAAAACCTAGTGAGTCTTTTTTAATCTCTGTTGATTCTGTTTCTAATCTTGATTCTAGCCCTTCTGACAATGACCTTGATATTCCTATCACTATTAGAAAAGGAGTTGGAAGATGCACCCAACATCCCATCTCCCATTTTATCTCCTATAATGCTATGTCTCCTTCCTATAGAGTCTTTGTTTTGTCTGTTTCTTCTATTTCTATACTGTAGGATTGGCGAGAGGCATTACAGGACTCAAAATGGAAGGCTGCAATGGTTGAGGAGATGAGAGCTTTAGTAAAAAATGAGACATGGGATTTTGTAATTTCACCACCAGGGAAGAAACCAGTTGAATGTAAATGGGTGTTCACGGTTAAACATAGGGCATATGGTTCAATTGAGAGGTACAAGGTTAGATTGGTCGCTAGAGGATTCAGTTAGACCTATACAGGTTATTACCAGGAAACATTTGCCTCTGTAGCCAAGATGAATACTATCAAAATCTTATTGTCTTGTGCAGCCAACCTTGACTGGGAGCTACATCAATTTGATGTTAAAAACGCCTTTCTAGATGGAGATTTGAGAGAAGAGGTGTATATGGAGATCCCTCCATGATTTGTTGATGACAAGACTATAGGAAAAGTGTGCAAGTTGAAGAAGTCATTATATGGGCTGAAACAGTCACTAAGAGCATGGTTTGAAAGATTTAGTAGAGCCATGCTTTCTTTTGGGTACATTCAGAGTGATGCTGATCATACCTTGTTCATTAAACATCATGTAGGTAAGATCATGTTACTTATTGTTTTTGTTGATGATATAGTGGTGACAGAGAATAATAGAGAAGAAATGATTCATTTGAGAAATTTGTTAGCCAAGGAGTTTGAGATTAAGGATTTGGAAAAATTGAAATACTTTCTTGGAATTGAAGTTGCTAGATCTGAAAAAGGAATTTTCATCTCTTAAAGAAAGTATATTTTTTATCTCCTTAAAGAAACTGGCATATTGGGACGTAAGCCTGCAGAATCACCCATTGAAGCTAATCACAAGCTTCAAGCTGGAGTAGGAAGTCCAGTTGATGTAGGCAGATATCAAAGATTGGTTGGAAGACTAATTTATCTTTCTCATACTAAACCAGATATTGCTTATGCTGTTAGTCTAGTGAGTCAATATATGCATGATCCTCAGGAATCTCACTTAGAAGCCATGCATCGAATTTTGAAATATTTGAAATCAGCTCCAGGTAGAGGGTTGTTATTTTCTAAACATGATCATTTGAAAATAGAAGGCTACACGGATGCAGATTGGGCTAGTTCGCTTGATGATAGGAGATCGACCTCAGGTTATTGTGTTTTTCTTGGTGGAAACTTGGTCACTTAAAGAAGCAAGAAATAGACTGTGGTTGCTAGGTTCAGTGCAGAAGCTGAGTATAGAGCTATAGCACAAGCACAAGGAATTTGTGAACTTTTATGGTTGCGTAGAGTGATGAAAGAATTAAAATTGTTTGAAACAGCAGATACATCTTTGTTTTGTGATAGTAAAGCAGCCATCAGTATAGCGAATAATCCTGTCCAGCTTGATCGAACTAAGCACATAGAGATTGATCGTCATTTTATAAAGGAAAAGATAGTTGAAGGTTCCATTAAAGTTTTCTATGTGGCTTCAAAAAAATAACTAGCTGATGTTTTCACGAAGGGTTTAAGTAGTAAGTTGTTTCATCCTTTGGTTTGCATGTTAGGCATGTATAATATATTTGCACCAACTTGAGGGAGAGTGTAGAGATATGTAGAATATTATCTTTCCTAATTTAGGTTTGTTTCCTATTTAGATTATTATCATGTTAGAATTATTCTTTGTGTATATATAGAATGGAATTGTATACAGATAGTGTGAATGACAACAACAAGCTACTTTCTTTCAAAAATCTTCAGAATATATGATTAAATGTTGATTGGGTTTAGCTTGTTATTGAATATCTTTGATGGTTTATAATAATTTATTTTTTATATTTACGTCTTTCCTCCACGTTTCTGTTTCCTATATTTTTTAAATACATTTCCCTGTGTCTGTTTCTGTGTTTCTGCACTTTCATGTTTCCATTTTTGTTTGACATACCATGCACCTTTATTATTTTGTTTTTTGTTTTTAATAAATGATTTAGTTAATTTGGATACTTCTCTCTTTGTACTGCTAATATATTGTGAAAGTATGACCGCTTGATTAGAAAATCTTATAACTGCTGGTTTGGGATGTACTCTTGCTTGCGCTGAGCAGTGAAATTTAGGCTTTTGAATATATTAATATCTGCTAGAAAGAAGTAAGAATCGTCCCCATATGTTTCCTAGCATACTTTTGCACTTCTTTGTCTCTCTCTATAAATGTTGCACTGCTTCAATGTTGTACCTTGTTCTGAAACAGTGACTCAAATGACCTTTTCAACATTATTAGTCTCTTGGGAAAATAAATGCTCAACTCTCTTACATAATTATTGTGTTGAGCACTGGTTTCTTTTTATTTTGTTTCAGAAGTTCTTCATTGTTAAAGAGAGCGAAAAGAAAAAGGGTTAATTGTCTTTTTGAGACCATAAGGAATGAAATTCTAAATCTTGTATTGTTTCCGCAATGTCGAGCAAATTAGGAAAGGTCTGAAGAAAGCCACTTATCTCTTCATGTATATTTTTTTTCCCTTAAAAAAGACGATCATCTGACTTATTTCTTTGACTTTTTTTGCTTTTCCTTTCTATATGGAATGCATGTGAATCAGTCCATATTCCTCATAGACAGCCTGAGTCTTACATGTGAACCTTAAGGCCTACATCAGCATTCCTGCTTATACATTATCAATCTAATATGTCCTTACCTTTTATTTTGGCTATATGCATTGAGAGATAGACTCGCTGTCGTTTGACCAAATAAGATGCGAGTATGATTCAAACAAATCTACCACCAAGAGAATGGTATCTGCACAAACCGCTATGTGTAGCTTAGACTTTGGTTTTTCTGTAATAATCTTGCCTTCGAGGTTAAGCTGTGCCTTCTGCGCTAATGTTAATAATATCTGTTTATACATCATTGTGACGAGAAAACTTGGATCCACTTGTATATGCAGGTTTACTCAGGTCTTCATTCCTATGTAGGAATCAGTAATCATATTGCTGATGGCTTTTCTTGGTCACTTCTAAGATGCATTCATGAGGACCAAAAAGTTCATTCTGCTCAACGGTTTGCCCTTAAGGCGGAATGCAACTCAAAATTAGCTGTTGCTCTTACTATTATGGAGGAATGCTTTCAGTCTATGGTAGACCCAAGAACAGGCATAGACATGATACCTCATGCTTTATACAATTGGGGGTTAGTGCTTCAGCTCTTGCAATCTTTTCTTTTTTCTCGAGAATCTTTTTGTTTTTTAAAGGAAATCATATGCAATTACCATCTTTCTCATATATTGTTGCCTCTTGGCTTAAGACACTATTGTCAAAGACATTCCAACTGCAAGTCGTGAAAGATAGTCTAATATAACAAGTACTGTGAGAAAAGTTTCTGGATGGCCTTTGATATGGAAAGGTTAAAGGCCTCCGACACATTTGTGTTGAGAAGGTGAAAAGCCTATTAGATGGTTTTAGGGGAAATACCCATATAGAAATCAAGGTTAAAGCTGTTGATCTTGCATCAGGAAAGAGATATTTTGCTCAAAGGGACAGTGCCCATCCTTTGTAGCTATGGATTTCTTTGCTATTGTGATATTTACTTGTCATGTAATCTTGTCTAGAGAGAAGTGACTGTTTTTAAAAAAATAAAGTCAGACTTCATTGTTCACCGCCGGAGAAAGTCCATCCTACTGTTAAGAAGACAGAGTGGACTTGACTTTCTAGGTACAGTTGCCGAGTGCTGGTCTGAACCAAAACCGGTGCAATGTCAGACTGGCAGGGAACCAGGTCGGGTTGGGATGGGCTGTAGGTCCCATGGAACCAGGACAGGACAAGAATTGCGGGATTCTGTTCTGGTTCTAAACCAAGAAAGAAAAGGTAAAATTGAATTAATTGCCAGCAATGCCCATGCGAATGACCATTGCTAGCACCTAGCACTCCTGGCTAGTATGCATGCGGGGCCAATACCCTTTTAGATATTAATCTTTTTCTTTTAATAAGAAAAGGTGTAAAAGGATAAATTTGGCCTTACCAATAGCCAAATAATTGCAGTTGAGAAGGACATTTTGGAAAAAAAAATTGTACGCTCTATAAAAATGAAAAAACTTTTATCTCTCTCCATAGATAATTCCTTCAACCACCATTTCTTCATTTCTTCAACTCGGTTGAAATTCCAGCGTGACTTTTTCCTACTTTTCTTTTTATATGCAAGAACTTTGCACAATTCACCCCTTGGTGGCTATTGACAAAGTAATGTTTACTTTGTAAATTCCAAGTTAACTTCAGAGTGTCCCAAAATTTTAGCTTTTTTTATCAGAAATGCTTCTAACTTTACTGAAGTTATTAGACCAGCACAAACCATTCTTGCTTCCTACTTATTTTTCCTATTCATAATAAAACTTAATGAAACATCCAAAATCTCTTGTTTAAGTTGCTGCCTCTAAACTTCCTACAACCAGAACTTTTAATGTACGCTGTTACACATCCAACTTGGTCCCTCTACATCATTCACTACAATCCCAAGTTAGCTTAACAATCTTAATATGCTAGTCATGTGCAGGCAGATCACAAAATTATCTTATGTCACAATGAGGGGAAAAGAGAAGATATAACTCTTTCATCATAAATTGGTTGAGCGCATTGTTATTTGATATGCATTGGATATTGTCTGAGTTGTGAAGGTGGCCGAATGGGTTGCAAATATAGAGGAGAGGTTTAAGTTTCTCTCACTCTTAAATTATTAATTCCTGATGTGACACTTCCCTTTCAGTTTCTAAAGAGCTGCTTGTCTGCTTCCATTTGTATGTTTTTCATCTCCTCTGTAGATTCAGCATATTTAAATGGAGAATCAAGAATGCTGTGTATTTTTCTGTATATCTTCAAGCTATCGAAAGCCAGGCCTCACTTTCCATTAACTGCAATGTCATGGACGTATGGCAGTAATGGAAATTATGGAAATTAATTAGTTAGATTATTAGCTTAAACAAGATTCAATAAAATATGGATTTCTAATTAGTATAGGATCCCTAGGATTAGTTAAATTATTACCTTAAACAAGATTTAATAAAAACTGGATTCCTAATTAGTGTGGGATCCGTAAATTTTAGTTAGTCTATTCCTAAATAGATTAAACCTCCTATTTTTATAATTTCCTAGTTTATCACTGTAACCTCTATTTAAAGAGGTATTATTGGTATTAATAAAGTAAGTTGGGATCTTTCCCAAACATGAGATTGGAGCTCTCTCTCTAACGAGGTCCAAATGTGTCAAGCTCCCTTTGATGAGTTTGAACATAATTCACAGTAGTTTGCTCAAAGTAATTGTAATAAGAAGCAGATCCTTGAACCAGATTTCCAATGAATCGCCCTGTGACAAGATCCTGGTCTAGGGAACATAACATGCAACTTTTAGATTGTCCTATGAATGTTCGAATAAATTCTGTTGCCTGAGACAAGAACACACCATACACGGTCTTTTAACTCAGGAACGTTATAGATTTTATAGATAAAATAATGAAACAATGCTCGTTGTACACACGAATCCGGTAACCTGTATTCATAACTTGCCTTATCCATGAGAAGATTGTATAATAGCAGGAAAGTATTTGCATTTTCCAAAAAGACAATAGCTAAAGTTGCAAGATGGAAATACTTATGATAATATAGCTAATGTTAGTGATATTGATATTTGATTAGGAGATTCTTGACTTTGTAACTTAGCATATTGTGGGCTATGAATCATGGATGTATTTGGTTCCTATGTGTTCTATATTTTTTATTGTCTTGTTCTGGAGAAAATAATATGAATCTGAATTGATGTTACCTTTAATTGCTTCAATTTGTGCATGTTCTTCAGGTCAGAATTTGCTCGTCTTAATTTTCATGGATTCTACACTGCAGTCTTGGAGAAAGATGATGTTCTTTTATCTGTAGCCTCCATCAGGTAGTATCAAATGTTTCCCACCTGTAGGACATGTCATAATTTGGATAATGTCTAAAGATACTACCTTGTGTCAAATAACTGTTTTAGATTTAATTGTTTCTGTTTGATATCACTAATATGGCTTTATTTTTCCCCTGAAACTATTTTTATACTTTAAGCTGATCAGTTTCCTCAATTAATGATTAAATCTTTTTAATATAGCCTTTGTGATGATGCATGCATATCTTGAAACTCATCTATTATAATTTGGTGATTTGTTGAGGATATGGAGTTTAGGTTATGTGGTGGTAGACTAAATTGTTTATTGCTCCTCATAAAAAAGAAATGAAAAAGAAAATACCAAAATATTATGGGGCTGGTGACTAGATTGAAGAATGGCTCAGAAACAACTCAATGGAATTTCAGGAGAGCACTAAGAGAGAATTCCCAGGTTGATTTAATGAGTGGCTGAAATTAAAGAAGCTGAGCTTTCTTATTTACTTAAAAGTGCAACAAAAGGCAAATACTGTAGGGTCATGACAATGCTTGAAGATCAAGGACAATATGGGGCGTTTAAGTGTTTCAAGTTCTATGATTTCTCCAGTATAAAAAGACCATTTTAATGGTCTGGTGTTCTGCTGTTGATTTATTATGATTACTTTCTTAGAACTAGAATAAAGAAGGTATCATGAATAAATTAAATTAACAAACCATTTAGTTTTCTTTTTGTTTTTGCTCTTTGCTTTCTTAAAATCATATGGCGACAAGAACAATTTTATCAAGTGCAACAGTTGATTGTTGGATAAAGTTCCTTCTAACAATTGATTTTCACTTTTTTTATGTGAAAGGAAATTCTTGTATATATCAGGCATGCCTTTCTATGGTTAGTTTTTCTTCGTAGGAAAATCAAAATGTGCGAGACAATGCTTTTCAAAATAGAAAATCAATTTAAACCAAAAGGAAACGAGCATTGCTATTTTAGGTGAGAAAAATGTTCCTAATACAGATATTAGCAAAATCAAATCCCTAAAAAGGACATTCTACTTTCCTAGAATGCCATATGAAAAAAACTCAACAGCCTTTCTACTTTCTATTTAATTACGATTCCATTAACCATACCTTCTCCCTTTCTCTTTTTTATCCTTTTCTTTTTGAGCGGCAACTATACCTTCTTTAGTGACAGGACGTTAAGAAGATATTTAATAAAAAAAAAAAATCTTTGAAGGTAACGTGAGGAATTAAGTTCAAGTACCAATTTGTAAGTTAGGATTTAGTTAAACACCGGTCTTTGAGGCATAGGTGTAAAAATTTACTCTTTTAAACAAATTATTCTTGTTAGGTTAATAATTGAGAAATCTATAATTATCACTTCCTATATAATTTATGATGGAATGTTTTCATAGACTTTATGATAATTGCTAGAAAGTAAAAACATGAAAAATATGAGTGGCATGTAGCTTTTTGCTGCCAAATGGATGTAACAACGCTATACAAATGAATTCTCTCTGCTCATCTCTAAAGGCTGATAGATTGAGGAGGCTAGGGCCCTTAGACACCGATTGAAGAATAATTTTTCTTTGAAGTATCAAAATAACATTCTACACTTTATTGGTCCCTAGACATTCACAAGCCTAGTATGAATCAATACCACACATTGAATGCGACAACTAGCCTTTAATACCCTTCTCTCCATGTACTTCCAATGAAAATTGAAGATATTAATTGAAACAAGAAACCGTAAAATAGAAAGAAGAGAAGTTTGAAAACAAGCAATCGGCTTGGTTGATTCCTCACATGAGTTTAGGGTATATATAGTATGAAGTCTATTATTTAAAAAAGAAAGTAATAAATCTGCTACGTATCTCCTAATTTTGACTCAATATCACCCTAATATATGCACGATGTATTCTAATAATTACAAGATTCTAACACTCCCCTTGAAGTCGGAGTGTACATGTCATATGCTCCTGGCTTGTTACCAATGTATTCAACACGGGGATCTTAAAGAGACTTTTTAAGGATATCCACTAATTAGTCATTCAAACCAACAAAAGAGGTAGAAATACATCCTGATGCAATCTTCTATCTGATGAAGTGATAATCTATCTCTATATGTTTTGTCTTTTCGTGAAACAATGGATTAGAGGCAATGTAAAGTTTTGCTTGATTATCACAAATCAATTTCATCTATTTGATTTCTCCATATTTTAATTCTTCGAGGAGTTGCTTTGGCCAAATAAGTTCACGTGTAGTCAATGTCATGTCTTGGTATTCTGCTTCTGCACTTGATCTACAACAACTTGCTTTTTTACTCTTGCAAGATATCAAATTTTCACCAATCAGAATACAATAACTCGAAGTGGACTGTCTATCAGAGGGAGAACCTACCCAGTCTACATAAGAACATCCAACAATTTGTGAGTGACACATGTCTTCATACAACAAGCCTTAGCTTGGAGTTCTCTTGATATACCTAAGAATGCGAATCATTGGATCTCAGTGGCTAACACATGGAGATTAGAGGAATTGACTAACCACACTTATTGCGAAAGAAACGTCAGGTTGTGTGATTTTGAGATAGTTTAGCTTACCAACAAATTTTTGATATCTACTAGGATAAGTGGATCCATGGGAGTATCCATATGTTTGCAATCTAGAATGTCAATTTCTTCTAGTATATCTAAATTATATTTCCTTTGTGAAATGGAAATACTCGTTTTAGATCGTGCTACCATAATCCCTAGGAAATACTTAAGATTTCCTAAATCTTTGATCTGACAATGGCTAAACAAATGCTGTTTGAGTTGATAAATCTCTTCATGAGCATTACTTATTATAACTATATGTCATCAACATAGGCTACTAAAGAATATTCACTTGCTATGATCTTCATGTCGATAAAATACTGAATGATTAGTCTCACTCCGGTTCAACCCAAATTGTTTCACAACAACACTGAATCTTCCATACCATGCCTTAGGAGATTACTTTAAATCATACAGATCGGCGTAAATGACACACTAAGCCAAACTTCCCTTGAACAACAATATCAGCAACATTTTTAATTAAATGGTCATCATAACCCTATCCCATGAATCATAACTCTACTGAAGCATGCTAGGAGATATAATTACTACTAACTTCCAATTTAACATTGGTAATAGTAGGAGAAGTTGAGAAAAGACCTGGAGTTGGAGTCAGAGTTCCATTGTTCTCAGGCATAATGAGACTGAAAATAGAGAAATACTATTACTGAATCTGCTGTTGTATGCATTCCGGTCAGAGTGGTTGTTGGAGAAGAGGTCTGAATGTACTGTTTGTATCTTGACAGAAGAGGAAGCTGATCTGAGAAGAATAGAGATGGTAGAAGAGATCGTTGGAAGCAGGCGACCTTGCTGGTAGCTTTCCTGGTCAGAAACATCGCCGGAAAAAGAGCTCACGTGCTGGCGGATGGATCAGAGTCTGGACTGTTATGGTGGCGCATGGTGGTTGACAGTGAGGATTCCGGTGCTGGGATTTTGTCTTTGAGGTCGCCAGCAGCTGCTGATGCAGTCTAGAGGGGCAGTGAGAATTATTTCTTTCAAGAAATAGGTGGTTTTAATAGGTCAGTTTTTGAAGTCTACTTTCACAGTAAGCCCAATCAGGGTGGGGAAGAGAGGAAGAAGAAACTCAGGCCAATTGATGCTCTGATACCATGTAAAAGAGAAAGAAGAAGAGAAGTTTAAAGCTAAGCAATTGGCTTGATCAATTCCTCGTATGAGTTTAGGGTATATATAGTAACAAAGTCTATAATCTACAAAGGAAAATAATCTCCCGAGTATCTCCTAATTATGACTGAATATCACCATAATATATGCACACTATATTTTAATAATTACAAGATTCTAACATACAAACTTGAAAATCGTAATTCTTGCTCTAATGGCATAAAGAATCCAACCATTGTAAAAACTTTAAAGTAACAATAGAGGCCCGCAAATAATGTAGGGGTATATCAAAATTCACTATTGGAGTTGAAGTCATCCTACCAATGATGCCAAGTTTTTATGTCACATGCATTAGGATTGTGTCATTGCAGTCAATCATCATTCAGTTGTGTTCCGTGGGTTCTGTTTGCATTTTGTTGCTTACACGAGATATTTTATTAGAATTCCATATAAACATGGCTTGTATCTAAAGTCTGCATGGTAACCAAGTGTTAGCTAGTAGCTAGTATGAAAATATTGTTTTAAGTTTGACGAAAAATTTATTTTCCTTTTTGCAATTATTACAAATACTTAGCATTTCAGCTAGCTGTTTAATTAGAAAGTTGCAATAATGCTTATTAGGTTGTAAGCTAATTTTTGTTATGGTGGTAATACAGTTATTATAGTAGTATCGATTTCTTTATTGTATGTTACTGTCCATGCAACTATAAATAGAATATTGTGTTAGGTCCTTTTCTGAATTCTTATTCACTGGTGCATAATTGTTATGTGTAGCATATTCCCTTTAACAATTATGTGTAAGCATGTTTGCACATGCAGACATTCTGGTGCATTAAAATACTGTCTATTTTCCCAACAATTTACCATCGTCATTCTCACCAACACCTCAATCAAAAATCATAAAAAGGGAAAAGAAAAAAAGAAAGAAAGAAAACTTAATTCGACCTCCACAAATGATGGTCAAAAGACAACTATGCATAACTTACTGTCGATGACGGCTGTTTTAAAGACTCCATGCGAGAAAACGGAACTGTCTTCGAAATTTCCTTCTCTCTTGAATTCCTAAAATTACTGAAATTATAATTTGATTTAGGTCAGCAACTTTTCTTGGTTTGAGTCCTTCAGTCTGGTGATGACGAAATGATTTCAATCGAGTCCTTCCATACTGGACTCAATGAAATGATTTCAACATTAAGCCTTGCTTAGAGAGACTAATAAACAACAAATGCACATAATCGAGCCATAAGAGATCTTGTAATAAATTTATAGATCTAATTATATATTATCTTATAAGATTCAATTCTAACCTTTAGCGGCTGAAAAATTAAGTTAAATGTTGCTTTTGTGTGGTGCTGTTTTTTACACTTTTTTTACATGTAAAGTGATACCATCTGTCTCTAACCTATTCCCATCTCCTATTATCTGTTCAACCACAATATCGAGCAGTGCCACCTGTCACAGCTGCAGTCATCTTTCCCAAATTGTCAATGACAAAGAAACACATGCATCAC
The DNA here is from genome assembly GCA_948099535.1 of Jatropha multifida. Lineage (NCBI taxonomy): Eukaryota > Viridiplantae > Streptophyta > Magnoliopsida > Malpighiales > Euphorbiaceae > Jatropha > Jatropha multifida. Next base: position 58,740 of record CANUEX010010164.1, read on the forward strand.
CACTTTCACGCAATCATTTATTGCCGTGATCCCCACAACCCGTTGTAAAATACTGGTCTCTATTGAATTCATTGTTCAATCTGCCACGGCCAACCAGATCACGGTCCAGTCATTATTTTCGCACCAACTAATCATCTTCCGCCACCACTTTCTAATTTAACAACTATGATCTCCTATCTGCATAACCGATTAAACATCAGCTGCAATACCTGTGATTGCAAACTGCTGAAAATACCTCCTAAACCACAATCAAATTTGAATTAGGGGAACATAATTACAGAATCTAGAGAATAGACAATTGCAGATACGAATTCTTTAGGCAACTGCAGAACCACACCAACTACTTAATCATCAAAACAGCCGTATCATAGCTGTCCAAACATGAAATCATCTGTCAACCTACCACTCTACCAACCACCAAGTTTCAAGACGATAATCAATTCCTTGAGCTTAAGTTAACTTCACCAAGAAATCACCCAAATTTTTGCTGAGCTAGGTTTGCTGGTCATCCTAGTAGTTTTGGGGCATATGGAGCTTTAATAAAAATTTTATACAATTTTCATGATAATGCCATTTTCCTTTTTGCTTTATTTGTAGTCAGTTGGCTCTTTCTCATTTATTTGTTTTTGTTTGCATCTTTGTCACTCTTGACATTTTGTTTATTTGTAGGGTACTTGGAGCAACAGTTGCAGAGATGCCTCTCATTGCAACTTGTAGTAATTACCGTCGTCAGGGCATGTGTCGACGCCTCATTACTGCTATTGAGGAGGTATAATTGATGCTCATAAAGTAGATATGCATTATTGCATTGATCGACTTATTACTTAATCTTACACAGCAGTATCTTATTCTTTTTGTCATAGCTCAGTTATAATTAATTGGATTTAGCAAAACAATTTGATATGAGCAGAACTTTTAAATCTGAACTTCCCAATAGTTTTGCTTGGCTTTGTCCTTGATCACTTGTTCGTATATAGGCCACGATGTCCTTATTGCGCCAACCCATCATGTCAGATTTCCTTGAGCCTTTAACAGAATTTAATCACTCTTCACAAATGGTGAAATTGTTGATCCACAACGCATTGTCAAAGTCCTTGAGACAAATTTCTCCTCCTTTTAATTGATTGGTAGCATATGGTTTTCTAGGCATTCTTTCTTTATTCTTTCACACGACTAGCGAGTTTTTGCTTCGTTTTATTGCCTGTATGCATCTCTGATACATCTTTTCTGGTTAGGCTTAGTTTACGAATTGCAGCTTATGTTCTAGTTGCTTTAGGATTCTTACCTCTAATTGCTTGAGACTAAATTTCTCGTCTTTTTAATTGATTGATGGCATATGGTTTTCTAGGCATTCTTTCTTTATTTTTTCACTGGTTGCTAGTGACTTCATGTTTCGTTTTAGTGCCTGTATGCATCTCTGATATATTTTTGCTGGTTATGCTTACTTTATCAATTGCAGCTCATGTTCTAGTTGCTTTTGGATTCTTACCTCTAATTTGGCTGCGTTTAAGCTCTCACAGTTTCCTTGCTTTTGATTCTCTTCGAGTTTTAAATTGCTTTTTTAAGAAGCCTATTCTGACTGATACTTCGCTTTTCCTCAATTGTGTTTGCAGATGCTAGTCTCTTTTAAGGTGGAAAAGCTGGTTGTATCTGCCATTCCAGATTTAGTGGAGACATGGACAGAGGGTTTTGGCTTCACACCAGTAAGTACTGATGAAAAAAGAAGTCTGCACCAGATAAACTTGATGGTGTTCCCAGGAACAGTATTGCTAAAGAAACCTTTGCTTAAAGTAAACAAGGCAAATACTCAATTGGGTGAGTGCTTTTCCCTTTTCACAAGATGCAAGGCATTTCTTCATGAAATTTATTCAATTTTCTGAAAAATCAATGCAATTTCTTTGTTAAATCAGAACTCAGTGCTCCACCAATAGTTGAAGGAGCAACTTTTAATGCTGAGGTGCATAATATTGAGTCCTTGCAGCAATTCAAGGAAGGTGATGTCAAAATGGAGGCTGAACTTGTTGAAAGCCAAGATATTCAAGAATCGAAAGTTAATAGTGATAGGGAAATAACTAATGGCGTCAATGGTGTTTATTCTAATCAAGAGGCTCTTATTGAGTCAGTAGAGCCATCTGACACAAAATTTTGCTCATATGAAGATGCTGCTAGACTGGAGGATAAAAATTTGACAGTAGGGGGAAAACAAGGTAGCAATTTGCAGGAACAATTTTCAAAGCTGTTCTGCGTAGAATCTGTTTCAGAAGTAGGAAAAAACCAAGCTGAACTTGCTTGTAATATTCATTTTGTAAATGATAAGCCTTCTATAGACAGAAAGCTAACAAGTTTTTAAGATAAATGAGAAGTAGAAATAAATTTGCAAGTTTTGCCCAGTTCTCTCTCTCTCTCTCTCTCTCTCTCTCTCTCTCTCTCTCTCTCTCTCTCTCTCTCTCTCTATATATATATATATATATATAAGAAAGGAGAGAGACATGAACTGGACTCATTTCTAGCCAATTTTGAATAAGGGATGTGATTGAGAATCATGATGCTTGGGTTTGCTTTTGATTAATTGTGATGTGATATTTGAATTGGTGTGAGTAAATGTCATTGGAGCTAAAGTTATATTGACGTTAAATAAAGTAATGAATTTCAAAAATTTTTCCTCTGATTTTATTTTGCATGGCATTGCTATTAATCTGATCAAAGCGGATGGTAGAAATAAAGAATTCATATGATTGATGTCAACAAGTTTGGAAATAAAAAGCTCATACTACCCATTAAAACACTTTTCCCTTTCTGAACATTTTCTTTTTCCATAATGTAAATGTATTTTGAAAAATAAATTGTGTTCCTTGATATTTATAAATGAAACAGAAATATATAAAATTTTTATGCACATAAGTAACATGCAATTTTCCAAATAATAATAATAATAATAATAATAATAATAATAAGTTGCAACTTTCAAAATATATACAAAGTTTCAGTTAGAGAAGATCAGAAACACCCAAAAACTACTGAATTGATTTTATTATGGGAAATGAGTTTTATGAATACAATATCAGATTTGTGGAACTCTGAAATTATTGTCTGAAATCAATACTATATCCAACTGAACCAAAACAGGTTTCTATTATTCAAGAACAAACCTGATTACATAGAAAAAAAAAAAAAAAAGTATTCACAGTTTTCAGGAATTCAACGAAATTTCTCATACTAACTACCATGTTTGCTGCTATTCTAAAATCTTTGCCAAGCCATAATCAAACCATAAAATGCTTTCTCAAAAAATAACTTGGCATAAATTGCAAACCTTTTTTCTTCACTAGTGATGAAGCACATCGACATGTACGGTACATTTTTAATTTAGTTCCCTATTGGCAAAGTGGCCAAGAAAAGAATATATATCACAATCACGAAATCTAGGCCACATCGTTTCCCTTTTTCTGGTAATACCCATTTCTCCTAAAGCCTCATTTCTTCGCCTTTGCAAACCTCAGGCAGCGATACTTTTCACCACTTACAGTGATTTCAAGAGCTCCATCTTGATTATCCTGATTTGATGCAGTTCCCATTAGAACACTTTTCTCTTTCTCAAGATTTTCTTTTTCCATCTTCAGCCTTGCTTCTTGACGAGCAATCTCTGCCTGAAACAAGTAAACCATGTATTAGAGGATATAACAGATATAATCTTACCAAACTCTTCATTCCACTAATTTAGCAAATACTTGACATTGACAATATGAGCAGTCGTTGATTGTAGGACCACCAAAACTACCAATAAGCACCCATAAAAAACAAGCGCAATTACTTGACAATACTAACAGATGTCAACCAGCAGCGAAAGGCATTGAGAATCACTATAGGAACATTACTAAATGTACAATAGTAATATGAATGGCCAGTTAGGAAAAAAATATTGTTGGATGCTTGGAAACTAGGTGGTGTTTGATAAGCAAGCCTGGAAGGTAACCAGGATATTTACATTTATCACAACAATTAGATGCCACTGTAATTAAAAAGTGAACCATGCCACGACAAATTACAATATAGAATTTCCTTCAGCAACTTGAAGAAATTGATCAGGTATTCTTTACCAGCAACTAATTTCCTGTGACTACGGAACATCAGTTCATGGAAAAGCAAAGAAAGGAACCAAAAGACCTTTAAAAAATGTCATAAATCATGAAACAAACAAACAGAAACTTTGACTCTTTAATTCCGAACAAAGTCAAACAAGCCCAAAAGGCCATATACAATACTTCTGTTGGTTATCATTCATAAAGCAAGTGGTTATCATTATATATATCTGCCTACGAATTAGGAAGAGTACGTTTTGCTGTCAGAATTAAGTGCGTGCTACTAAGAGCAGTCAAGATGCAAAAAGCAATTGCTTCATCTGAAGTACTGAATTTCTAATTCCAGTAGAAGCACCTTAATATTTTTCCCTACATGTAGAAGAGTAATCTATCTGAAGACAGCTTACACTTATAATCTTTCCAAAAGTCAGAGAAAAGCACCTTACAATCTTTCCAAAAGTCAGAAAAGCACGAAAACAAATGTCTTATTAGATGTGGGGCTTCTAGTCTTGTAGTTAGCACAGCACCAGCAAGTGATAGCTCAAAATGTTGCATTATATATTGAGATTGTGCCATACTAACACCTCATATTGGCTAGCAGATAAACTATTGAGTCCTTCGGCTACCAATCACTCTCCCTACTATTCAATCCTTCTGCTCTCTCAAGTATTCTCTTCTATAGTTTGGTTTTTCCTTGCACTACGTACTCCATGTGTATGATGGTTTGACTTCACATGGGGTTTGCAAGGATCTTTCCACTTCTTTGTCAAAGGACTTTCTCTTATGTATGACTGGCTGTTGTGGTTTGGTTTGACAGACATATCCAGGTGACATGTTTTCAGCTGATTGACATTAAAAACCTTTGTATGGCCATCCATGTTGGCGATACAACATGTTGACCTTGTATGCAATTTTTCCCACTTTTGGAAATAAATGGGAAATACACCTTTGTATTTGAGTGACAGTCTCTTATTAACATGATTGGGAAAAGTGGAAAGTGATATTGATAAGCACCAGATCTCTAACTTCAAAACTAAGTGGCCATAACTAGAACAGACATTGCAAGGTCGCAAATAGGCACAAGCTAAATGTTAAACAATGTTATAATTTTGCTTGGTCTATCATATTATCTAGTTAGAATCATCATGAAGTCTTTCTGTAAAGCCTCTGCTAAAAAGCATTCCTATCCATTTATTTGGATGTTAATTGAAAACTTAGAGTAGAAGATACATATGGTAATTGGTAAACAACAATAAACCTAGCTAAGATATCAGCAAACTGTCAAATTCTATAACTCCATCCATAATATTCAAAAACCTCTAATTCCTGAAATCAAGACAGCCGCTTCCATCAAGATACTAGTCCATTTTTTCAATTAAAACATCAATTAGAAGACCACCATCGCTTTCTCAAGCCGGCTTTGTACCAAATTAAATTTTCCCTTCAACAACAACCTATTACCAATTCAACCTACAAACCCTAAATTCATAATCCCAAAAACGTTCAATTTTAACACAGCTTACAAATACTTGCAAATATTAAACATTACAGGACACTATTAATCCTTATTAAAATGGGAAAAAAAAACACAAAGAAAGTAATAAGCAAAAAATGGAAATGAACCTCGCGACGAGAGAGCTCAGCCTTCCAAGCAGCTTCACGCTCAGCGACTTCGCGTTCACGCTCTTCAATATAACTCTGCATTTCTCTCTCTTTCATTATTCTGTCCTGAATATCCGCATCCAAAGCTTCCTTTAGCTCCTGAACGAACTTGTCAACCACCGCTTTGATCCTCAGTGACATTTCTTTTTCTCTTTCTCTGTTACTAACTCTCCAACCAAACAATCTGCTATCAGAGCTTTCCAATTGAAGATTTACTAATAGCATCAGCAGTAAATTTTTTATCATTAAACCATTTTGGAATCATAATCAAAGGCATCTATGATTAAAGAAACAAATGAAAAGGCAACCATTTGATACACAATCACAGAGAGCTAGAGAGAGAGCCAGAGACGGGTCCAGCTTCCAGAGAAAATGGGAAGTTTGCGTGAAGGAGGGCGATTCAATTTTTACAGTGCTTTCGATTTTGTGGGCGATACGCTTGCTAAGTAGACGGCGCCGTTTCATTAGTTCCACTCTTGGGTAGGAGGGAGCGAAGTTCGGTTAACCAAGCCCATCGTGTTCGGTTTCGGTTTAAATTTTTAGATGACTCCAGATTTTTGGTTTGATTATATGAAATAGGTTATTTTGCCCAATACCAACAGGTTTGATTCAATTGCAGTTAGGTTTAAGAAAAACGAAAGTTCGATTTTAGATTTTCGGAGTTCATAGGGTTAAAACTCCTAATTGTGTACCCCTAGTCTTGGGTTGCTTTTGGGTTACAAGCCGAGAAGACCGGGACAGAGTCAAGTTTGATTTGGATATCAAATTTACACAAATGGGATTTTAATTTAATGGTTTGATTAGCAACTGAATTATTTATTTCGATTCATTAAGCTCATGGTTCAAAGTAAAGTAAATTCGAACTAGACCATGAATGGCAAGATCCAGTAGCCTACTGTTTTTTGTTTATGCCATTTTACTTTCGATTTTGATTTTAATTTCAATTCTGATTTAGATTTCACATATTATTTAAAAAAATGAATTTGAAAATTGAGTTTACATATTTGATTAAGAATCCAAAATTGATGTAACAAATTAATGAGGGGAACATGTATTTTATGCATGAGAGTCAACAACAATACAAAGAACAATTTGTTTTCAAAATAACATTATGATAACCCTTCCTCCACACCATTTATAAACCATTCTAATAGAGAAAAGCAAAAAAACAACCTAATAGAGAAACCTCTTACAGAAATCCACATTCATCTCGAACAAGACCTTTGTAATACCAATCTTCTTCCTAATATGGCTTATTTTCATCCTTGATAACTCAGTTTAGGAACTAAAACTCACTCATTTTAAAATTATATCTTAAAACTATCTTTAACTTTGGTGTTTGTAATATAAAAGTGAATTAAGCGAGCTTTCAATAAAAAATAATCGAAACGCGGCAAAGCAATATTGTGGGATTCCATTTTTCACACATGGTGTTTGATATGAAAAAAAAGAACCCCAATCTGGCCAACTCAGCTGTTTAAGTGGATTCCACGTGGGTGTATACATGAACTCTCTATTTTGTCCTTAAGAATATTGAAGTGTCTCATCCTCTCTTGATTCACCAGCAATGCCATAACCACCACCTGCACTTGAAAACTATCCAATTTTCGCAAGGAAACAATACAAAATTAACCACCAATTCAAGCACAAAAAATTCCAACTTTGACCCAAAAACAACTACCTCAACTCAAAAGGGTACTTATATAAATGATAAATTATTCATTTTGCTAAATTCTCTAGCTTGTACCTAGTCTTGCTCAAAGACTTTATTTTCTTTTGTCTCTAAGTAGAGGCATTGCTCACCGGAGGAGGTGTAGGAGCAATCAATGATATCGACTTCGGGGACATGGCCAGTGACGCTACCATCAAGACTATACTTTCTTGGTGTGGATAGCGAAGAGCAACTGCCTGTTGCAATTTGGATTTTAGTCGAGAGGAATATCGAATCCCACCACTATAACCTACTCCGATGTTTTACTTCTAATAGTTTCTCTTTTCTTGTTTTCATCTAGTTACAGTGACTGTGATAAAGTTAATTACTTTTTTTTATAGATTTAGTTCCTTTATTTTCTAAAAGTATTACTAAAAGAAATTTTTGAATTCAGCTTAAATTATCTAAAAACAAAATTCAATATTTGAAAAAAAAGAAAAAAATTTAAAAAAAAATAGAAATTATGGGTTTGAGAAGCTAATTAGGAGCTAGGAGAGAAATTTTACAAGATATTAATCTGCAAAAACTTGGATTTAGCTTTTTTTTAAAAAAAAAATTAACTTTTTATTTTTTGTTTGTAGGGAAAGAAGAATGGTTCATATCACAATGAAGGTTGAAGAATGTGGTTTTAGAGACGATGAAACAAATGATTTTGGTGGCATTATTGGCGAAGAGAGGGGATGAGACACTTTGATGGTCTTAAGGAAAAAATAGAGAATTCACATATACACTCACGAAGAATCCACTCATGCCAATGAGTTGGCCAAATTGGAGTTTTTTTTTTTCCATGTCGGATGCCATATGTGAAAAATCGGGTCCCACAATTTTGCCCTGTCACTTTTTCAATTAGTTTTAGTCGAAAATTGACCTGAGTCACTTTTGTGTTACAAACACTAGAGTTGAGATAGTTTTAAGATGAGGAATTTTAAAGTGATTACTCCCTAAATGAAGGTACCAAGGGTGAAAATAAGCCCTGCAATTTTAAAAATAATTTTTCATGAAACCCCATATATCGTCTTCATATTGCTCCTAAGATTTGTCTGCCTCTAATTCTCCATATCCATACTGAAAAATTGGCTTCGTAAACTCTTAGTACGAGAGACAACTACATTCCTTTACTGAAATGACAGTCCCTTAATGGATGTAAGCATGTTTCAACACCATTGGAACTACGTGAGCCATTGCAAAATCACTCTATTGCCATCTATGACGTTATAAATTATAAGAAAATTTGAGTTCTTTATGGACGAGGTCATTTCCAAATAAAAACCCAACTAAAATTGTTTGGAAGTGCCATATTTTGGTGACCATAATGAATGATGTCCAACACAGACTTAAGAGAAAACTAGCCATTTAGAGTAAGACCTCAAACAATTTTATTTGTAGATGCTAATCAAATAGAAGAACTGGTTGCCCTATCTTGATTAAAAAAAAGTGAGAAAGTAGATGCTACAACTTAGAACAATCTCGATCACTATTCTACAAAATCAATCAAATGAAGAACCAAATCATCAATAGCAAGAGAAATAATATTGTTAGAGAGCTCATCAATATTTACTTGTAAGGAATTGAATAAGGGAATATAAGTCTTTTCTCTTCATTTGCCATGTCATCTAGGTTTTTTTCTAACTCAGAAATTAGTTGTTAGACACATAGGATGCTGATCGTATATTTAGGGACCCCACTGCTTACTGAATCATGATTTCGGCTGCCAAATAATCAAATAACACCTAATTGGCGTTTTTTAAAGTTCAAACACCCAATTGCAAAGATTTTATATTCATACACCAAAATTGAAAATTCATGCATAAAAAATATCACTTATCCTTTAAAATGTTTCCACTCAATAATCTAATCACATCTTTCATGATGTGAGCTAACCTTTCCATACATAAAACTAAGATATATGGATATAGAGGGTCCTTTTATTGAAAGCCTCATGAAGGAGTGAACTCTTTAGAAGAAGAACCATTTAAAAGAATGCTCATTCGAGCCACTGAGAGATACAACACATAGTGAGATTAATAAGAGAAATTGGAAGACTCGCCTGTATTAAAGTATCATTGATGAAATCTTATCTAAGAGCTAATCATAAGCTTTCTCCATATCAATCTTAATTGCCAATTGCTGCTTTTATATCCTTTTTTCTAAGTTTAATCATATCATTAGTGTTTGAATTTTTTTATTTTTTCTATTTGATTTCTGAATAGAAAAATTTTCTAATCGAGTGGTTAACTTTTAAAAAATTTCTAATTAGATGTTTTTTGCATACATGACATGTTGAACTTGATATCTTGCTCAAAATCCTCCACCACATTATCACATGACTTGTCATATAGCCATCCAAATTAATTATTAATGCGCCAAAAAGATGTTATTATCCTTACTTAAATGATTCACCCTATTGATGATCCAATGGTCTTAAATCAATTGCTATTCTTACTCTCTTGATTGGAACCCTAGCTCGTGTAGCCACTTCCATCGTCTTTTGTCCTCATCCTTTACCCTTTTTAGATCTCCATTCTTGCCTTTCCGTTCATTCACAATATCAAAAGTACCATCACTCTTATTGCCTGCAGTGCCTTCTTTCTTGACCTTAACGACACCCTCATAGAAATTGGTAGATTAACATTTTGAAGAACTTCAAGAAATTATAAGATTTTTTGCCATCATTTATACCATTTTTGCGCTAGCACCATCTCTCTATACCTTTTTGTGCTAGTTATTGTTATTGGTTATTTGAAATTAGAGAACTTGAGCAAATTGAAAAGCTCTATGACAAGGACACTGCAAGGTACTATTTATTTTGTGTGGCCTAGTGGTTTTACATTCACCATCGCAGTAGTCATTTGTTAGAGAATGTGTAAGCATTACTTATAAATTCATTTTCTTTTCTTTATTGTAATGGTGTTAATTACCTAATGGAGATTTGCTGCTTAAAATAATTTAATTTAAAAATTATTTTTTATCCTATTTTGTTAATCTATCATTTTCGTGAACTTGAGGAATTTGGTAATGACCAATACCTAATATTTCAGAAAGTTGAACTACCAAGATATCAAACTATTAAATGGACTTATTTATCTAAAAATCAACTCAATTCTTTTATTATCATACCCTTAATGGATTTCTATCAAGTCTAAAGCCCTTAGGCTCATTTTGGAAAAAAAAAATTTATATTATTGCACTAAATAAAATTCAACGTGGTTTTTTTTAAGGGATAATGTTATTTTTTGTGCATGCACTTGACTTTTTTTCTATTTTGGTGTCTGAATGAAAAATTGTGATAATTAAGTGTCTAAATTTGTATTTTTATTTTTAATTTGGTGTTTTCTGATGATATAGATAACTAAAATATCTAATGGGACTACGTGGGACATTTAATCCACGTAAGCTGACAGGTGGTAAGATAATAAAATGACCCATTTAAACTCAATTTATTGCTACTCCCAAAAAATTACTTTTTCCCAAAATTCTAAACTAAACTAAGAAACTGGCATTAGACTCTCTCTCCGTCTCTCCTTCCCCTTTCTCACCTCTGGCCACTGCTTTGCTTCATTTCCACCTCTGCTACTGACGATACCATCATCGTGCTTAAACTCGCTGACTCCTTGTCTCCTTTGCCATCTGGTTGGTCGATGAAGTCATCCTCTGACTTATGTGACAAGAATGGTGTAAAATGTGAGTCTAACAGGGTCACCTCTATTTCTCTTCCAAATCAAGATCTCACCAGAATTCTTCCATCAAATCTCTTTACCTTAACTTAGTCAGGATACTGGCTCTTCAAAACAATCATTTTTCTAGTGATCTTCCATTGCTTGCTAATCTCTCTAATTTGGCAAGTCTTTTTTTTTTTGGATTTCAATAATTTCACTTCTATTCCTTCTGGATTCTTCAAAGGCCTTACCAGTTTACAAGAGTTAAGTCTTGAAAATAATGTTAATCTTGTTCCATGGTAACTTTCTGCCGATCTTGCTGAATCAACTACTCTTACAAGCATAATAGCAAATCAAGCAAACATCTAGACCTCCATTCCTGATATTTTTTAATCCTTGATTAGTTTACAGAGGTTAAGGCTGAGTTATAATAATTTGACACATAGTTAGCAATACTGGAACAAATTTCATACATTAGAATAAACCATGTATCATATTGAGATAATCTTTTGCATAGGCACAAAGGGTAGAGGAAAATTAATTCAGGAGGTAAAAAAAAAGTTTCAGTGTTGATGCATTCATTGGCAATGTAAACTGAATGGGAAAAAAGGAAGTTGCATCAACTGCAATACAAGGTGTAGATTTGAGATTCTTGTTATTGAGTTAAATAACTCTCTACCTCTCTTTTGTCCAGGCTTTGACATTAGCAATGGCTTATCAATCTGTCATTTATCATCGTAAGCGGTGGCCAAAGGAGAGAAAAGCGAAAGGGAGACGGAGAGAGAGAGTCTAACGCCGGTTTCTTAGGTTAGGGTAGAATTTTAGGGAAAAGTTGTCACGATTCAAACTATGGGCCGGACTGGCATTAGGATCTAGGTAAACTTATGGCCCTCGAGGTCCATAATAAGCCTAAATTATAAAAATCTATCCTTGTAAACATTTGACTTTGGAACAGTAACCCAATATTATAACGTTTTCCAAATAACTAGTCAAATAATAATCTTAGCCCAGCTTTAATATTATATATAACTCATAGCTAGGACCTCTACACATTTATTTAAAAAAAAATACATTTTTATACGAAATTCATCGATCATAATATGGACAAACTGTTTCTGTCATAAATTCTCTAAATTCTCTAAAAAAAATACTCCACATGATTATTTATCAACACATTATAACTTTTTACATAATCAAGTATAAATCCATCATCTTAAACTGCGGAACCAAATAAGTATATATGGAATATTCAAACACAGCATAAAGTCCATATACTAATATTTCAAAAGCTGAAATTAATTACTGAATCTTTGCGGAAAAAGAAATAGAGTCCTTATAACCAACAAACTTCTACTTCCTGTAAAAACTTATGGAAAGGGGGTGAGTTTCGTAAACTTAGTGAATAATAATAAATAATGCATAACCCACATAATCAAGTAGGATGCTTTCCAAATTTATTATGAACACTCATCCAGTCAAACATATATTAATCATAGAATCCACAAGTAATAACAATTTTAATGCACATTAAGTGGTCGTTAGTCAATGAAATCACCTTAATAGGACTATGCTCACCTCAAACATGCTTTAATGATAACGATATAATCCTATGATCTTGTGACTTGTGTACCTAGGGAGCCCACTCCGTTCGGGCAAAAACAAAATCAGATATTTTTCGTAAAATATTTTTCCATGATAAATATTTTAATTCAGAGTATACAAGAGGATGCGCTACTCCCACCGCTTATGACCCACTGTCGGCATTCTTACCATACTTGTGCTCTCAACTCAAGTGATTCACATCATCACAACTTTCACACAACAATCACATTACATTTAATTCAACAACTCAATTAATACAGTAAATCATATGCAACATATGAATGTAATAAAAAATTGTAGTTATATTTCATTGTATAACTAATTGTACCATTATATTTATAAGATGGATAACAACGATAATATAATAATAATAAAGTTAAGAACTGTATACTGATTATCTATAAATTATATAGGGTGTATCATATAAATATGAAATGTGTATATACAGCTTAGGATATGGAGCATTTATTATTACTCACAGTAATAACATAATAATCTAAGTCTAATTTTTTATTTAGAGTTGCAGGAATAATAAATGAACTCAGTCAATCAATAAAAACACAATTATAAAGAAAAGATTGCATTAGGCAAATGACTTTCCTTAAGTAATAATTAAGCTAACATATATCTGCTTAGATATTAAACTACCTTAATTAGTCTAAGTCTTATTGATATTTTTCAAAATAACCTAATCCACCACCATCACCTTAATTCCTAATATAATCTTAATCACGAAAGAATTGCTAGCTTTCAAATAATCTGTTTCCAAACAACTCGTATATTGTTCAATACCCACAATTAATTAAATTTTGTTAACTACAAAATATTAGTAATTAATTAAATTCTAGGTAGCAACCAAAAAAATTTTTCAGCACCCAAGCACAATACAACAATCTAATTGAAAAAAATCTTAATTATAAAACTCTTAATTTTCTATTTTCAACAAATTATTACCCATGACAATTGATTTTTTCGATTTCTTTTCAATAATTGATAAACTAAATAATAAGTTTATTTTATTAATAATAAATTCATTGCACTCATTATTTATTCAATTCAATTATATATATTCTCAATTCTTTCACTCATAATAATATGTAGTTGTTAAAATGTAATGTTATTTAAAATTCTTCGAAAAATAAAATTATACATTCCGCGCAACGCGTGGGTATTTAGTTGCTATATATATAATCTTGAAATAAAAAACATCTTAAAAATACTAACTTTGCGTTCTATATTTTAAGCATTTGTGTTTTTCTTTTTTTACAAATTTTCTACCTTCTTAGTATATTTCTTTCATTTTTTTCAGTTTTATAATTTATGAAGTATTTATTATAAATTATTTATGGTTTTGAAAATCTTATTTTGTTGTGATTTTAAAATTTTAGTTTGTTATTTTGTTCTAACTATCTGTATGTTACATAAATATATAAATAATGATCTCTTTTCTCTAATCTCTCATTTTCTATCGAAACTCCTTCATTGACAGTTAAAGGTCCATCTTCATTTTTTTGTCTTTCGAAAGTTTCCCTCTTACCGTGGTTTTTGTGTACTTTTGAAAAATGATCATTAAGGTTTCTTTTTTAGTTTTATTTTTTTTCTTAAGTGTGATTGGTATTACTATGTCAATCCAAAATGCAGGGTACGAAACTATCATAGGAGAGCGACGAGTATAGTTATCCAGAGGACAGAGGCAACGAATAGTCATAACTCACGCCATAATGGAAAGTAGTAAAAAATAGACGTTGTATCAATTTAGAAAAATAGATCAACTAAATACATTTTAATGCTATTACACTCTACACTACACATACTATTGGCACGTACATTCAGAATACTACTCCAAAAATCTGAATTTTTTAATTGAAATTATTATTTTTTATTGACTCCGCCTTATATTTTCATAGCAAAAATAAAGTTATATTAATAAACTAAATAAAAAAAGTTACTTTTTTTTTAATGAAAACACCGGACATATATTAAGGGCATCAAATAGAAATAAATGAAGTTACTTAAACATAAATAACTTCTTTTAATATACTAATTAAACAATAGGAATATTAATTTGACTAAATTTATAGATTAATTTTCATTTATAAAAGAATCGTAATGAAAAGTTTTGTATATAATATTTATTTGTTTTGAAAATTTTTCATTTTTTCTTTCTTTTATTTATATCTAAATTTTGCTATATCTCTTTAATATTTTATTAGAAATTTTATATTTTTTTTAAAGATAATTAGCTTTAAAAAGCTTTAAATTATTGATTGTCTATATCTCTCCACTTAAGTTTATTTTTAAAATCATTTAAATTATATATGTCAAATTTAAACTAAATTATTTTTTATTTGAAATTAATATATTATATATGTCAAATTTTGAACCAAATTATTTTTTATTTGAGATTAATATGTTAGTATAGGAATTTTTAATTTTTTTTTTGTTTTTCTATGTTTCATAGAATTAATATTCAATATAAATAATTAAATTATATTTTATTATAAAATAATTAAATAATAAATATTATTTATTATATATTATCTAAATTGAATGATTTGGATTTTAAAATTTTATGTGATAAGATGTTATTTGAATTATAAATTTTAACTTAAATCTAAACATTATTCATCAAATTTTATAATTAGTTAAAATAAATTAGTGGCATTGCGATTTCTATAACACCATAATTTATTGAAATTTCTATAACATGGTAACTTAATAAAGTAACCCGCGGAAAATAAATTTTTATGTATTGACGTATTAAATACAATTTATAATAAAAAATATTTAACAATAAAGCAATTTGCCAGAAAAATAAATTTTTAATATGTATTTATGAATTATAAACTATCAAAGCAATTTGCGCAAAGCGCGGACTTTTATATTGTAATTTTATAGTTTTCAATTCAAAGTCAGCTTACATGGCAGTTAACCGATTTTTTCTCTCTATTTAACGTAATTGGTTTTACCCACACTAATTGAATCAAACTACTTTGAACCCGAAATGATGAGATATGAGTATCCAACAACTTTTCAAACAGCGTTTAACTTTTCTTGTTACCAAAGTCAAGACAATGAGTATATTCGACAAAATTAATTATCTTGTTAACTGTTAATTGTTTTTAATAGTATTTAGCTGCAAATTATTTGAATAATTTTTTATAAAATATTAAAAATTAAATATTACGTGAGTTAAATTTTTACGACATATTACTCTAAACTCAAAACGCTACTCTAACCTCTAAAAATGACTGGATATCAACTCGATATATATATATATATATATATATATATATATATATATATATATATATATATATATATATATATATATATAAAAACTCTAAAATATAAAAATAAATATATATTAAAAAAAATATATATTATAAA
>CANUEX010010168.1:0-32685 GCA_948099535.1 Jatropha multifida
TTGAATAAAATAAGGCCTTGTGATAGTTTGAATCACTAAAAAAAAAAAAGAAATGGGCCAACTTGTAGAATATTTTCATATAAGTGTGGTGTTGAAATCAGAGATTAGGCTTACTACGGGCCTCGGGGGCCTTAAGCTTACTCAGGTCCTAGTGCCGGTCCGGCCCATGGAAATGGGTCGTGACAATATTAGTATTGGTTGTGTGTAAGCGTTATTGTGACATTGTTGAAAGAATAATATGTGACTATACAGAATATGCGGAAGAATATTCTTAATGATCTTGGGAATTTAATAAATAATTGATTATGGCCTACTTAAGCAAATATCCAAGATAAGTAATGTATGTATTGTGGGTTCTACGAGGTGCTCGGTGGCCTTAAGCCTACCTAGACCCTAGGATCGTTGCATCACAAAAAATTGGGGTGTGATAATATGTATGGTGATATTTGGAGTATTGTCAAAAGTCAACATTTCAAGCAATATATGAGGACATTTATCCTAAGCCAAATTTTTTTATGTAAAAAAATAAAATAAAATAAAATAAAATAGAGGACTGTTCAAATGTTAGCACTATTTGAATGCATAAAAAAGGAATACTCCAAATGTTTGGCTATAGAGTAAAAGTCCGTTTTGATTCCTGCAAATTCTCGAGTGTCTTACTTGAGTATATATTTTGAACAATAGCAACTGAATAACTATAGAACACGACATTAGTTGCATTTCATTATATTGTCTTGTGTGATCATATTTTCGTAAACAAGCATTAAAGCATACATGCATCATATCATGTGACTAACCTCCATTTTATATAGTCGTGATAGCACCTCACAAAAAGAAAGCACCAAATGCAGGCAGTTGGTTGAGGTAAGAAAATCGCTTGATTATAGCTGAAGAGCCTTTGACCCTTTCAATCCATCTAGCACAATTTCCATCCAATTTGTGAGGCTCTAGATTTGAGATTGGTTATTCTCCAGTTCGAGTAGATTTGTTAGTTTTAGATTCTATTCCGGCTGATAAGATGGTTGAATCTAATACTTCCTTTGCCAAATTGGAGAAGATGATTGAGAAAATGGTAGAGGCCAACCTCGAAAAGTTCCTAACATTCGATAAAGGAAAAGAGAAAGTGATATAACAAGGGATGATAGAGAAACCAACAATGAGTCTAAAAAGAAGAAACATGCTGGTGAAAATTGGCATGACAAAGGATCTTATAAGATAGATACCAGAAAGGCCAAGTCCGAGTCAATCGTCCCAATAAGATTAAAAGAATGCATTGAATTTTCTCAAGGATATGAGATGGGAGCTATCGGTGAAGACAAGATAAAAAAAGACAACAATTGTGCGAATCGTATTGAAAATTTCAACAGCTCCAAACTCCAAAGGTGCAGTCGAACAGTCAAGACTCTGAGCACCCATAATGATAAAACAACTAACGCTCTAGGTTTGAGAACTACTAAACCTATGAGGAGATTCTCCAACTTTAGTATTCCCCTTTCTAGAGTATTTGAGAGAATTTAATCAACAGGCTTGTTACACTCGCTTACACCAAAATCCCCTCCGAAGGTTCTGCCAAAGAAGGTCGATCATAATGCCTATTGTCAATTCCATTAGTGCAAAGGCCATGCCACAGATAACTGCTTTTGCTTGAGGCATGAAATCCAGGATCTGATTGATGACAGCAAAATAACTGATCTTGAACAGACAAGGCCTGATAGGAGGACTAACGCACTTCCTAAATTCCAAAACATGTTATCTCCTAACCCATGTTTGGTCGAGCCTGCAAAGACTCTTGAGGATTTGCCTTTTGAATTTAAGCAGAAAAAGGAATAAAAAGAGGGACATGTCTCTCAGGTCAGGGAAGAGGAGGGCCTATATTGAAGAAAGCTTTGAGGAAGAAGACCCTGCTGATATGTGTTTTTATTATTAAATTTGTTTATGATGAACTGTTAATGCTGTGCAATTTAATGAACTTCAATTTTGCTTGCTTGTTTGATGTTTTTCCTGATATTTTTATTCATCAAGTAGATAAACACATGCGCATATTTAGTATTAATTTATCATACATGCTTGATTTAATATAAACACAAAAGTAATCCCTGGAATTTGTTAATTGGGCCCAACCTAATGCTAGGGCTAAGCATGAAATTTTGAAGTCTAATCATAGATAAAGTAAGAGCCTCTGCATGGAACTGTGCTAGGGACAGATATGTCCATAGCTCAATGTGCAATGCCTTGGTATACTAGGGTAAACCAATGTGACAGAAAAGGTTTGAGAGCGAAATAGGCTAGA
This sequence comes from Jatropha multifida, assembly GCA_948099535.1. Classification (NCBI taxonomy): domain Eukaryota; kingdom Viridiplantae; phylum Streptophyta; class Magnoliopsida; order Malpighiales; family Euphorbiaceae; genus Jatropha; species Jatropha multifida. The sequence continues at coordinate 2,291 of CANUEX010010168.1, forward strand.
GGGAAAAGCGGCCAAGCAAATTGTTGCTTAATTTAAAAAAAAAAGGTTCATTATTATGATTGGCTAGCCAATTTCATCTCAAGTTTTCAAGGAAAATGGGTAGGGCAGACATGTGTGCAGTTTACAGAACTCCAAACAAAGCATTTATGGCAGATGATCAATTACAGTTCTTTAATATTCGCAGTATGTGACCAAAATAATACATCTTGAATCAACTACTAGAGATGGCAAACGAGCCTTACAACGCTTGACATTTCAGTTTATAAGTCTTGCACAGGCAAATGTTTAAGAGAATGTCAAACAATGTATTGGCAAGAGGTGTATCGATGAAGGAAGTTGAGAATATTTTGTAATTGATATGCACAAAGGTTTGAAGTGTTCGCACGAGCAAAGAAAACTATGCATCAGGTTTCTTTGGGCTGTTAATAAAGAGAGATCATTTTTTCATTATGGAAAAATGGTGATGATAGGTTGTTTCTCAAGGTAGGATTGGGCAAAAATCCTTCGGATAGTATCAACGCCAAGTGCACAGCTAAGTTTCTTTTGCAAATTTAATATCTCTCATTGTGTGGTGACAAATAACACAGTTCAACTTCAATCAGAAGATAAAATGCCATTAGTGAAATATGGAGTTGAGCAGCATTAAGCCATCTATAAGAAAATGGGGTAGCAAAAGGAATGTCAACAAAAAAAACAAAAGAAGAAAAAAAAGAAAAAGAAGAACAAAAGAATAGAAGCAGAAAAGAGAAAAGAGAGAAATAAGAGAAAAGAGAAGGAGGAAGAAGAAAATAAAAGAAAGAAAAGATGTTGATGAAAATGGCTGAGAATTCTTCTGTTTGAGCCATTATATTGCCACATGAGGTATTAAACCACAGCAAAATCTGTGAATGGAGCAACCCCTTACTTACCGATACATGAGTTAAATAACTACAATACCAATAGTATTAGAAGTGCAATCCTTGCGCATAGTGATGAAATTCAAAATTTTAAAAAGTTAATGGGTGGAAGAGCATTTTTAAGAGCTAACATTCCTAAATGGAAAAAGCCAAAGGCTTAATTCCCAGTTTGTTGACCAACTTTGTAAGAGGGAGATTGCTAAACACTTCAACAAGGGAGTGAGGATGGAGTTGCTGAAGTTAGAAAATTTGATTTTGTAAGAGATAAGATCGAACGTTCGCAACCCAAGGGGAAGTTTGAGCCCAAATTGGGAGGACCCGTTCTTGATCAAGAAGATCTCTTCCAAAGGTATAGTGAAGTCATCAGACATGGAAGCCAATGAGCCTACCAAACCGATCAACGTGGATAGGCCAAAGAAATTTCTATGTGTAACTCGAAACATTATGGCCAAGCCCATAAATAAATTCACCTTTTGTGTTCTTATTAACTTCAAAGCGTGTCATGTCGAGTTCATGTCAATGTGCAAATGTCGTGAATTTACCTTGGTGATGTGGAATAGTAGGAAATATATCAAGCATCTCAAGTAATAAGATGATTCATTCATAAGTGCATACATTCATATAACTGCACTTTTCTAGTACATTTCATCAGAAACAGATTAGGGGAATCTACATGCCAAATTCCAATAGAAATCCATCCGATAGCAGATTGGCCAACTCTGAATTAGCACCAGCCCCAGAATAAACCTGTAGTCAGGAATGGTACAAGTCAGAAGAACTGGTATCAGGCACATTAGAGATAGGTACAGTCGTTCGATTGGGCCAAGTGGAAATGAACTGAGATAGAAATCATCGGGTGATAAGGCCACCTTCGAACCACTTGTAATCAGGAATAGTTTGGCGATGACCGTACTATCTGGCTAACAAGCCACCGCCATGGTCAAGCCACACAAGGGCAAACAATGAAGATAAGAAAAGATGGTGAGTCGTCCTAGAATCCACCATGGATAGGTCCATCTAATTCCTTCAGTAGTGAGATCTTGGAAAATGATAGTCCAATCTTCTAGGGTCACTCTAGTCAAGCGGCATTGACGACGAACATGGACTCACAGTCTATAATTAGGTATTAAATGGTCCGGTGGTTGAGTCATCACCTATAACTTCTCAAAAGCCCACAACTGTAGATGCACAAGTAAAAATGAGATAAAAAGGAAAAAAAAGAAGAAAACGGAAAAGAAAAAGCTCATTAAGTTGAAAACCCACAAGGGCAGCTTAAGCAAAAGAAGCTCGTTAGCTCGAAAACCCTCAAGGGCGACTTAAGCAAAATTTAGAGCGTGCAAAACAAGAAATAATGATAAAAGAAAAATGCATCTACTGGCAGTTGAAGCGGGCTTCCCATCAGACCAATCGCCGAAGTGGGATCTCGAACACATTTCCCTAGCCAGGTGAGTGTTTCAACAAGGACAAGAGGAAACAAGAACAATTGAAGAGGAATAGGCCTAAGATAGGCAACAATTGAAGAGTAAACTAGGGCAAAGCCCAACAACAAAAGGCAATTCAAAGCAAAATGGGGCAAGCCCACAATAATAAGAAATAGAAAAATAAACTGGGGAAAAACACACAGTGAAGATACATTTAGAGCAAGCTCCAATTCAGAGCAACAATTGAAGAATAAACTGGGCAAAGCCTGCGACAGAAAATGTAACCTAGAGTAAAATCGGGCAAGACCAGTGATAAGAGGCCATAGAAGAACAAACTAAGGCAAACCCCAAAGTAAGAAGGAATCGAAAGAGAGCTTGTGAGGAGAAGCAATCAAGAGTAATCGATGCAAAACCCGGGACAAGCAATAGTTGAAGAATAAATTGGATCAAACCCCACAACAAGCATTAATTAAGAATAAAACTAGGCAAATCCTAAAACATAAAGAAGTTCAGAATGGAGGCAAAGCCAACAGTAAGAGTTAGAAGAATGAATTGGGACAAACCCCACAAGAAGAATGTCCAAGAATGAACAAAGGCAGAGCCCGTTAAAAGGGGCTCCAAAAATGACTAGGAGGTATGAGCCAAACTGCCTCCCCATGGCAAATGTAGTAGGCACTGGATAAAGAAGCCTCTCTTAATAACAGAATTTAAGTAAAGACCTCATGGGCAACAGTTACGCAAATAACCAAAAAATAAAGTCTTAACTAGTTTCCAAAGTAGGGAAATCACCACTAGACGCAGATGGAATCCCTCGGCTACCAGGTAAGTTTTCTCAACTCTATTTCAATATAAACTAGTCAACTAAGTCGTCCCACATGGCGCGCTATAAGTCTTATGAGGCTGGTCAATCAAGTCGTCCTATGTGGCATGTTGTAAGTCCCTGTGAGGCTGGTCAATTAAGCTGTCCCACGTGGTGCGCTGTAAGTCACATGAGGCTAGTCAACTAAGTCGTCCCATGTGGTGCACCGTAAGTCCCAATAGGGCTGATCAACTGAGTTGTCCCGTGTGGCACGCCGTAAGTCCCTATACGGCTGATAAACTAAGTTGTCTCGTGTGGCGCACTGTAAGTCCCTATGAGGTTGGTCAATTAAATCAATTAAGCCATCTTGTGAGGTGCGCTATAAGTCCCTTATGGTTGGTCTATCAAATTATCCCAAGTTCCCCCTAAGCACCATCTGAAAGGATAAATCCCTAATGGAAAATAAATCCCCAGTATAAAACAATTCACCGGCAAAGATAAATCCTCCAATAATGAGTTGCATAGTTTTGTCATGAGCACACAAACAATGCACAATAAAGCTTTCTAGCCAATTCCCCATTTTACGTACTCTACTACAATTTCTAATAGATTCATGTGCAATCACACACAGACATATACATTTGACTCTCTAGTAGAATTTGATCAAGTCAAACACATGCACACCTTCCCTGGCTTAATCATGCGATTTCTAATCACCATAGGACAAAAGGCCTCTTTTCTGCATGGCAAGGTTTAATTTTGCAGGGATTCCCTAGTAGAATTAGCACATCGGACTCTAATCTCCAAAAGCATAAATTCCCCAATGAGTTACACTATTCTATGAATTAGTACACCCATTAAATCACACACTTTGAAATGAGTCGTTACGTGTTATAGCACATTTCCCTAACAAAATCTATTCCTCAAAGTTGTCATAGCATGACGCACCATCCGTGATAAAGGATTTTCAGTCAAATTGTCCAGCGTGATGCGCCACGCGCAGCGAGAATTTTCAGTTATGTCGTCCAGCATGACGCGCCACACGCAGCGAGGATTTTCAACCAAATCGTCCAACGTGGCACGCCTCTCGCAATGAGGATTTTCAGTTAAGTTGTCCAGGGTGACACGCCTCGTGTAATGAGGATTTTCACTCAAGTCGTCTAGCGTGACGTGCCTCGCACAGCCAGGATCTTTAGTCATGTCGTCCAGCGTGACGCGCCTTGCGCAGCGAGGATTTTCAACCAAGTCGTCCAGCTTGACGTGCCTCTTGCAGTGAGGATTTTTACTCAAGTCATCAAGCATGATGCGTGGCTCGCGCAACGAGGATTTTCAATCAAGTCATCCAGCTTGACGCGCCTCGCATAGCATGGATTTTCAATCAGGTTGTCCAGCGTGATGCACCTCACAGAGCGAGGATTTTCACTCAAGTTGTCCAGCGTGACACGCCTCGCCCAGCGAGGATTCTCAATCAAGCCGTCTAGTGTGACACGCCTCATGCAATGAGGATTTTCAATCAAGTCATCCAGCATGACGTGTCTTGCATAGCAAGGATTTTCAGTCAAGTCGTCCAGTGTGACGTGCCTCGCATAGCAAGGATCTTCGGTCAAGTCGTCCAACGTGACGCTCCTCTCATTGCGATGATTTTTGGTCAAGTCCTCCAACATGAAACGCATCCTGTGTAGCGAGGATTTCAACTTCAGTCATCCAGCGTGACGCACCTTGCGCAGTGAGGATTTTCACTCAAGTCGTCCAACATGACGTACCTCACACAGTGAGGATTTTCACTCAAGTCGTTCAATTTGATGCGCCTTACGGAGTGAGGATCTTTAGTCAAGTCATCCAGAGTGACGTGCCTCGCATAAATTTTTTATCAAGTCATCCAATGTGACACGCCTTACCAATGAGGGATTTTCAACCAATTCATGTAGCGTGACGCACCTAGCACAACGAGGATTTTCACTCAAGTCCTCTAGTATGACGTGTGGCTCGCGTAGTAAGGACTTTTACTCAAGTCATCTAGTGTGACGCGCCTTGCGTAGTGAGGATTTCTAGTCAAGTCATCCAGTAAGGATTCTTAGTTAAGTCGTCTAGGGTGAGGCTCCTTGCGTAGCGAGGATTCTTAGTCAAGTCATCCAGCATGATGTGCCTCGCACGGCGAGGATTTTCACTTAAGTCGTCCAGCGTAACGCGCCTCGTGTAGTGAGGATTATCACTCGAGTCATCCAGCGTGATGCGCCTCGTGTAGCGAGGATTTTCACTCAAGTCGTCCAGCATGTCGCGCCTCGCGTATTGAAGATCTTTAGTCCAGTCTTCCAACGTGACATGCTTATGCAGGGAGGATGTTTAGCTAAGTCATCCAGTGTGACCAGCCTCCTACAGGGAGGATTTTCAACCTAGTCGTCCAATGTGATGCGCCTCCCATAATGGAGATATTTTCAATCATGTTGTGCAGTGTGATGCACCTCACGTGCAATGAGGATTTCCAATCAAGTCATCCAGCGTGACACACCTTACACAGCGAGGATTTTCCAATATAGTCATCCAGCGTGACGCACCCCTTTGAGTGGAGCATTTCAAAATCGGGTCAATCGTAGTATCGCACCCACTCATCCATTGAAGTCGTCCAGCATGACACACCCCTATAGCCGCCTATATGGCGTACCTCATTCCACTTTCCATTGTTCGAAAGGACAACTTCTAGAAGAGGAGAATCATCATCAAATCACCAAGAATGTTGGCCAACAACAATCATGCAAGTTGTTCGATGAAAGCAAGCCAGGTAAGTATGACTACTACTTGCGCGTCTACTTTACATTTTGATAAAATCTTGCTTGAACAGCAAAAAATTATTAAAATGGGGACAAACTGTAGATGCTCAATTTTTGCCACAAAAATAGACTCGATGATGATAGCCTATACTGCTAAGAAGAGGTTGAAGCTCTAAGGAACTTGATCCCGAAGCAATGATCCGAGTCTAGAAAGTGCAACTCTTAGCACCTTTTTCATATTATAGGCAAAATAGGACCCATAAGCAGATCTCGGGTTTGCCTAATATATGCCTCGGCATCATATGGCACTCTTTGCACCACCCAAACCAATTTAATGAAAATCAGGTCGGTTTACTAGTGGGACCATAGTGGCCCAAAGGGGGCCCACATGTGGGGCCCATTAGTGACCCTAAAGGGACTCATCAGTGGTGAAGACATTTCTCATTGTAAAATGAGTTTAGAATGTCCGATTGATTCGATTCTTGAACTAGTAATCCTAGGGTAAGAAATTAGATCCATCGAATTATTTTCACATTTTCAGGGTTCATGCCGAAAAATGTTTCGAAAACATGTCTCGCATGCTCATGGGGTAAATTTTCATGACCTATGTTGATGCACGTGCCATATGAACCAATTTGATAAAAAATAAAAAAACTGGATCATTTGTGGGGCCCACATGCCACACAGGCAGTGAATAGTGCCAGAACACCCATTTGCCTATAAATTCATCTCTCTCTAAAGTTAAGGGGTTGGCATTTTTAGGGGTTGGGCATTTTTGAATTGGCAAGTGCAAAATTGTATGTATAATATATCATATGACCATCATGCCAAAGCATGAAACCTGGGATTAAAATTTAAAATAGATCCCTTATTAAAATGTTAAATACATATTAAGAATATAATTGATTGTCATCCATTGTTATAGCATGAAAACTAGAGCTCCCTTATAATTTGACTTATTGGGCAAATCCAAGGTTGATTATAACCGAACTTGTTTAATGCTATCAAAGAGTTGTCACCTAATTACTTAACTAATTTATTTGATTTGGATGAGCAAACTCATGATCAGATAAGATTAGGAAAAAGATTAGAAGAAACGTATTTCATATATTTAGACAAAGAGTTGTCACCTAACTGATCTAAAAGTCACATAAAGGTGTGATTGATAAGTAATGTTATCTACCTAAATTTATTCAATATAACTTGTTGGGTAAACCCAAGGTTATTTGGGATCTTAGCCTACTAGGAGATCTAAATGTTGGATTTCCCAAATTAATAGAAAGGACTATTAATTTGAATAAAACAGTGGGTGACCTAAATTAAAATTAAAGACCTTATTTAATTTAGTATTGCATGAAATTAATAGTTGATATATCTATTTGTAAATCAATTATCATCATGAGTAATAACCTATCCCTGCATAGCATACTTGATGCTAATAAACTGATCGGACTAAACTTTATTGACTGGTATTGCAGTCTGAGAATTATTCTCAAGCAAGAAAAGAGGTTATATGTCCTTGACAAGAACAAACCTGATATTTCCGGTAATGATGCTACTGAAGAAGAAAGGAATAACTCCAATCGTCATACTGATGATGATGAGCAGGCGACATGTGTGATCTTACCCAACATGAGTTATGAACTTTAAAAGCAGTATGAGAATATGGATTCTCACACTATTATCTTGCATCTCAAGGAGTTGTTTAACTCCCAAGGTAGGTTTGAGAGGTATGAGACCAATAAGGAATTATTCTATCTAAGATGGCATAAGGCTCTTCAATTTGTGTCCAAGTTTTAAAGATGATTGGCTATATTGAAAAATTGAGCCAATTGGGCATTGCTATGGACCATGAGCTTAATATTGACTTAGTCTTATAGTCTTTACCACCCAGCTATTCACATTTTATTTTGAATTTTAATATGAACAAGCTGGATGCTTTCTTATTTGAGTTGCTTGGAATGCTCACCACTATTGAAGGAGCACTTAAGAAGGATACCGCTCCTATACTTCTAGTCCAATCTTCTAAGGCTAAGAAAAAGCCTAAGAAGAAGCAAAATAAGAAGAAGGAATTGAAGCCCTATGGAGGTGTAACTAAAAAAAAGGGAACTTGCCACCACTGTGGCAAAGATGGCCACTGAAGGAGGAATTGTAGGGATTATCTTGCGACTGTGAGAGCAAAAAAGCTTGTAGAAGCTTCTACTTCAGGTATGTATATGATTGAAATTAATCCTTCTATTTTTAGTTCTTGGCTATTGGATACCTAATATGAATGTCATATTAATAACTTGCAAGAACTAAAGAAAAATAGAAAATTGAGGAAAGATGGACCTACGTGTAGCCTATGGAGCAAAGGTTGTTGCATTAGCTGTAGGAATTGTAACGCCTCGAAATTTCGGATCTTAAAATGGTATTATTTGAAAGGGTCATGAATGGTATCACTAGAGAGAGAAATAATATTTTATTTGGACCCGATGATGATATTAAGCATAATTAATATTTGTGGAGTTAATTATATTTTATGTGATTGGTCTTAATTAATTAAAGTTAAGATATAAATTTTTCATGGCAAAGTAAGTAATAAATTATTGGTGAATAGTAGATTACCGGTCTGTGAATAGTAACATCAGTCCGAAACTTTGTATTATTTTGGTCTGAAAAAATTACTATTGATGCCCATTATGTTATTTAATATTTTTGGAGTATGTTTATATGATTTAAGTGGGTGAAGAATATTTCATGAATATTTTTAGAGAATTTAAGTATTTGATGAATAGTGTTTTCAAGTGTTGTGTATTAAGGGAAATTGAGGAATTATTTTTATGGAGTTAAGTTAATTAATTGGTGGAGTTTAAATAATAATTAAAGGAGAATTATTGGTGAATATTTAGAGCCTTTGGATTAGAATACCATGACTTGATCCAAGCCTTACACTTGTCAAAAGGTGGTGAATTAGCAACATTAGTTTTGTTGACTTTGTCAACAAAGCTTATCCAACTTTATCTCTTCTTCTTCTTCTCCCATCTCCAAGGCCATTTTACCTCTCCTTCTCCACCATTTCTTCTCAACTTCTCTACTTACAAACTACACCAAAATAGACCAATTAAACCATAGTTAAGACTATAAACTTGAAGAATTAAGTTAATAAGGTGGTATTTGGTGATTAGAAGCAAAGAACTTGGAGTATGCTACCAAAACAAGTTGTGATTTATGATTCTAAGGATTTAATTGATGAATTCATAGAATATATATGGTAGAATATGCCTTAAATCATGATCCATCTTCTCCTTGTGTCATTTCTTGATTTTGATGTTGATTTTTGCTACTTTGAAGAGGTTGGAGAACCATCCTCTAAAGGGAAGGAAAAGGCTAAGGAATAAGGCTTTCTAAGCCTATTCAAGCTTGTTTTCAAGGTTAGTGCAATAATATTCTCTTTCTCCTTTTATTTCTTTAAGTTTTCAATTTTTAGGTTTTTGAATGAATTTTGAGAATTTTGTATGTTTTGGTTAAATTGGTGAATTTTGATATTAGAGGTGTTCTTAAGTGGGACTAGAAGTCATTTCTGTTATGTTATGCTATGATCATATGCTAGGGTTATCAGCCCTTTCTGGATAAGCGGACGCGCTCATCAACCGGTGGCGCTTTCATAGGCCAATTTTTCTGGTGGTGCTTTCACAGACCACAACCGGTGGTGCTTTCATAGTCCAATTTTCTGGTGGTGCTTTCACAGACCACAACTGGTGGCGCTTTCACAGGCCAAATTTTGTTTCTAATATCTACATAATCAAATCTGCTTATATTTCTTTCAAGATACGTATGAGCCCTTAACTAAAAATATGTTATGTTCTATTATGAAAGAAAAGGAAATGTATTTGTAATTATGGAATTTTGTGGAAAATATGTCAAGTTATGAAATGTTTTATTATGAAATGGTCTATAAGAAAAACGATGATTTAAAATGGAAATATATTTGTATCTATAGAATTTTTTTTATATTTATCAAATTATGAATTTATTCTTAAGAATGGACTTATTTGTGATTTTCGAAATATCCTAATTTGATTTGTATACTTCAGTATTTTTGTATTTGATTTCAGTATTTGAAATTATATTTTAAGTTGTTGCTTAGGCACCCTTGAAATTATATTTGAAATTATACTAAGTGATATACTCAGCGCATCAATTTCTATCACACGCAGGCTAGGGACAATGGGTGCTACACGAGGATCGGAGGCTTAGCATAAGAGATGGAAAATTTATCTTGGGTAGGACATGTATAGGGTATATTATGGCATATATAAAAATATTGTAAGAGATTATGTTGTATATATTGAGTTTGTAAATTAATGAGATTTGTGATTAATTAAGAAATATTATCTTATTGTGAATTTTAAAGTGAATGATCGTTAGCATATAAATCTTTGAATGGATGATATCATGTTATGATAAAACCTAAGTTAATCGATGTGAATATTTAGAAGTGCTGCATGACCTATTATGTTGATTTGGAGTTTTGGGGTTTGGAGGATTATAATATTGGAAGTTCTTATTTTTCATTTGTTTGGCAAGTTTTATTTTAGGGGAAACTCTTGCGAATTTTTCGTAGGAATTTCCTTAAACCTCATTTAAAAAAAAACGCTTGCCTCTTTATGAAACTTAGCCACTTTTAATAAATGATCTAGAATTATTTAGTAAGATAAAACGGTGCTTCGGCGCCGAATGTGGCATCCATCGTCTTGTCCTCCAAGATTAGGTTGCGGTTGTTACATTTAGATATTTAGTGTAGACGCTCAATTTTTGCCCTAAAAATAGACTCGATGATGATAGTCTGTATTGCTAAGAAGAGATTGAAGCATCCAAGGAACTGGATCCTAAAGCAATGATTCGAGTCTAGAAACTGCAACTCTTAGCACCTTTTTCACATTATTGGCAAAACGGGACCCATAAGCACATCTCGGGTTCGCCCAACATGTGTCGCGGCGTCCTATGGAACTTTGGGCATCACCAGGACCAATTTAATGAAAATCAGGTTGGTTTGCTAGTGGGTCCCACAGTGGCCCAAACGAGGCCCACATGTGGGGCCCATTAGTGACCCTTACGGGACCCATCAGTGACCCTTACAGGACCCATCAGTGGTGAAGACATTTCTCATGGTAAATGAGTTCAAAACATCTGATTAATTTGATTCTTAAACTAATAATCCTAGAGTAAGAAATCAGATCCATCGGATCGTTTTCATGTTTTCGGGGTTCGTGCCGAAACATGGTTCGAAAACGCGTCCCGGGTGTACACGGGAAAAATTTTCATGACTTACATCAATGCACGTGCCATATGAACCAATTTCATGAAAAATTGAAAATCGGATCATTTGTGGGGCCCACGTGTGGGATCCATATGCCACATAGGTAGTAAATAGTGTTAAAACACCCATTTGCCGATAAATTCATCTCTTACTGTAGGGTTAAGGGATTGGAATTTTTAGGGGTTGGGCATTTTTGAGTTGGCAATTGCAAAATTGAGAGAGAACAAAAACACAAACAAAACAAAAAATCAAAACAAAAAAATCAAACATAAAACACAAACTAAATTATTTCTCCATCAAAATCTTAGGAGTTTTCTCAGTTTGATTGTGTGAAAGAATGTTTCTACAACAGTCGGTGAGTTTTACACATACAAACACTTCCAGAAATGAAATCAAATGCATGTTCAGATCATCTTCAAAGATTAAGTGTTCTTGAGGTGTTCTTTATTAATCTTTTAGCAATCCATCGATTTTCCTTCAAAACAAGGTAATTGAGAGTCTAAACTCTATTCTCTTGTGATTTAAAGTTTATTTTTTGCCTTAGAACTTTAGAAAATTGAGTTTTTATGAGAGGAACACGTAAAAGTTCAATTTTCCAATAATCTGTTGCATTTTTGGGTGCGAAAGCGCAAGCCTTATGCTTTAGGCGCCAGCCTTAAGCTAAGGATGCACACCTTAAGCTTAAGGGTCACACCTTCAAGCTTAAGGCACCCAGAAATGCCCAAAAATGCGATAGATTCCTGTCAAGCCCTCTTCCCTTCGATCTTCCAATGATTATAGGCTTTGTTTATCTCAGAATGGGACATGAGTCACTTCTAGTGGTGTTAGTCTGTAAGTTCCATAGGAAAAACAATATAAAAAATATCAAATCATGCCTAGATTCTGATATCAAAGTGGGTTAACACCTTAGAGTCGAAAATCCATATTTGATCCCAGATGAGTGCGTTAATGATTTTAATCATTTTTCTTGCAAGGATTTGTGAATTTTGTTCATCTAACAAGATGAACATTGTGATCATGAGCTTCAATTGATATTAAAATTGTTATATTTTTATATTTGCAAATATTTATTTATATATAGTTATTTATTGTTCTATATATATATATTATATGTTGTTTATCTAACTCATTAACAACTCTAACATGTCTGACATTAATTTATATTCTTCCATTTTATTATTTGTTGTTTATTTTGGTTAATTTATTTTATTGTTGAACTAATATTTGCATTTTGATGATTTTTAGATAATTCTTGCGTCCATCATGTTATTTGAATGTTTGAATGTGATGTAATTGTTGTTCTGCTTGTCTAATTTTCTGAGTTTAATGAATATAGTTTGTAATTTATTAGTAATTGGAGTTTGTAATATTATTTATGTAATTTGTGGGGAATTCAAATGAATTCTCATTTAAATGGGTTCATAATAATTTTAATTCTATTGATTTTGTTGATTAATGGGATTTGGAATATGTAATGGGAATTAATGCATAGAATGTATTTTAGTAGAGTTGTAATTCTTTTCTCCTCCCCCTTTCTTATGGATGATTTAATTTTATTATTTGTGACGATATGTATGTTTGACAGGTTTTCAAAAATTATATAAAAATATTTTGCATCTCAATTTAGATTAACTCTACAATCAATAAATAATAAATATTCGGACAACTAAGAGGCCGGTTTAGACCGGGCGGAATGGGTGTATAATATCTTCCCATCTCCGTACCCAACTCTCGAACTCACTTTAGTTAAAACTGGATTGATTAGTTTAAATGAATTAATTAATCTGAGAATTTTCTTTAATTTAGTAAAATAGGGTGACGACTCCATACAATTTTCAAAACTTATCAAAATAAAGAAACCCTTTTTGAGGATAAAAATGAGATTGAATAAAATAATTTCTTTGAATTAAAAACCAAGTCCGTTTAATTCGGTTTACTTGAGAAACTCTTGAGAAAATCATGAGATGCTGTGTAGAAGCCACGTTGTCCTCATTTAGATTTTGTATTAGAATTAAATAATTGTTATTTTATTTTAGTACTTAGTAGAAACAGTGTTTTAGTTTCATATTAGGTTTTGAATATTGGATTCAAATTTTGTTATTGAGAATGGCAGTTGTTCTTTTTACAATAATAATAATTTTATGGAACTAGAATCAATATAGATGATTTCTATAATATTTCTATTGATAAATTCCTCATGAACATAAATAACAAGAAATCTAAAATAGATAATAACGATTATCATATCTTCGGCATTATAGACTTTGTCACTTTAATAAAACAAGAATCACTAAGTTGCGTAAAGAATGTTACTTTGAACCTTTTTTATTATGAATCATATGAATTTTGTGAATCCTAAAACATCTTTTATGTGAAAAGGTGAAAGGTCAAAAGATTATTGGACCTAATATATTTAGATATATGTGGACCAATTACTGTCCGAGCCATAAGTAGATATGAATATTTCATTATGTTTATACTATACTAGATATGGTTGTGTGTATATATGTAAATATATAATGAAGTGTTAAGTTGAGAAACTAGCTAAAGTGTTAAACACTTTGATCCGATTGAGGCAAAAAATACTTAAGTTAAGCGTTTCGAGATTATCTATTATAAAATATGAATCGTACATTATTAGATATAGCACAATCCATGATTAGTCTTGCTGAATTAATTTTATCCTTTTTAAGGATGAGCCTTAATAATGCGATATACCTTCTAAATAGAATTCCACCCAAATCTTTTGATAAGATTCCATATAAGATGTGGGCCAACACTCCTATGTGAAGCATTTGGGATTTGATAAACTATGAACAAAACTAGATAGATGTAAGTTTGTGGGATATCCAAAAGAAAATTATTGGATACTATTTCAACCATCCTGTTGAGAGAAAAATGTTCATCTCAAAACATGCTACCTTTCTAGAAAAGATATTTATCTTTAAAGGAAACAGTGGGAGCTAGGTAGAACTTGAAAAATTCAAGAACCTCAAATATACGTTAAAGATGGAACTAGAACAGAAGATTAGTACATTAGATGAACAATCAAAATACATTAGTTAAAAAACCATGATGTAAATCTGTTAGGATGAGTCATACTCTTACAAAGATTGGACTTTCTTATGGAGACGCAAACCCAACAAATATAAAGGAGAAATATTTGATATTTTTACTTGTAATTGCAGTATGTTGTGATTATGAAATTTTTCATATTGATGACAAAATTTTATTCTTAATTAACAAATCTAATGGTTTTTGAATCAAAAGTATTTCTTAATATAGTATGCAAACAACAAAGCCCATTGGTAGACTTAAGCAAGCCTTTACGAAATAAGAACATCCATTTTAATGAAATAATCAAAATAGTTTGACTACATTAAAAATATGAATGATCTTTGTGTGTATAAGAAGGTCAGTAAGAGCGGAATGATATCTCTTAGTTTGTATCTTGATAACATATTAAGTGAGAAATAACATTCTACTACTCTAAAAGTTTGGTCATCCAAGAATGTCTCCAATAGAGAAGCGTTTTATATATTTAGTATTAAAATCTATATGGATAGACTTGATAGGCTGCTAGGATTATCTAAATCCACATATATTGATGAAGTGCTAAAATAGTTTAGCATGGAGGAATCCAAAAGAGGATACCTGCCAGTGTATCACTTTGATCTAGATAAAAGTCACTGGGTTGCCGTTAAAACTATCCTTAAGTATCTAAAATAAGTAAGGATACTTTTCAGTTATTGAGAAACTAATGAATTAAGAGTTCTTGGATACATTAATGCCATAGGATAAAACACATGGATAATTGGCTTTAGTGCAAGTGGGAGATTGTTAGTTATATGTCCTATAGCCAATTTGATTGGTTATATTTTTTATATAATATTTCATGTAATAAATATTTTAGTATTAATATAAGACATTTATTTATCTTTTATATTATATTGATTGAATCTTAATAAAAGATAAAGTTTATGAAACAATGCTACTTTGCAAAATAAATTATAATGTGGTTATAATTATGAGTTTTATATTTGCATTAAAACAATGTCTCTAAATATTCCTGGTCAATGTTCTCCTCATTCTTGGATAATGATTATAGCTATTGAGATTGGTACATATTATGTTCTTTCCTTAAGGAAGTAATTGTACTCATAAGCTGAGATATATGTGATATCTAGAACTAATATGTAGGTGCTTGTTATTTAAATAAGTCCATTGAATTGACCTGCATGAGAATTCCATATGGAGAGTTACTTATATCTATGGAATGCTCAAGTGATGGTTGCGTAAGTGATCCTTTGACTTGAGATGACTAAGCTATCTTATATGGGGATGATTATGTTTTGATTCTTCATTCACATTATTCATTACATGAATAATAAGGAATGATTAATTGGACACAGCAGAAACTGTATGAAGATACTTGTGTAATTAAGAGAGGATTCGTCGCCCTAGGTAAATTAAGGAAAATGTTCTAATTGTTCTCTACTAGTGTTGATTAGAAAATCCTTGCACAAGGTAGAATGAAATTAGCAAATTAGATTTGAAATTTCATTCATCTGATCAATAGCTAAGATTAAGAGAACTAACATATTTTAGTAAAGTAGACACACTCCATGCCTAATTACTAAATCAGAACATTAATGATGAAGAGATATTAATTACACTAATAAATCATATATTGAAAGGTTAAGTCAGACTACTTTGACTTTCTAAATATTTGAGTAGTCTTAACATGTTGCTAGATAATATACTTGACCTCCAAATATTAATTAATTAATTAAATTTGTATTTTTGCCAGTATATTTGAAATGTAGAAGGTCATATACATAAAAATGGATATAAGAAAGTGAAAACAAGAAATCAAATCAAACATGACTTGATTACGAATAAATTTTGTGATGTTAAGGACACAATTGTAATTTATATTTTGTTAGAATAATAACTAGATTATTAAGTATTGGCTTAATTGACTTCTGTCTAAAATTTATTAAGATAAATTTTAGATTAAGTAAATTAAATACTTTAATTATGATTTATTTATCTAAAGAGTTAAATAAATAAATATAATTAATTAAATTAAAAATCCTATTAACATATGTATTATGATTTATTTATTTAAATTGTTTAAATAAATATATAGGCACATATATATTTTAGTTATAATTTATTTATTTAAAAGATTTAAATAAATAATTATAATTTATTTATTTATGATCTAGGGTTTTCCTTTATAAGGTTTAAAAAATAGTATAGACAAACAGTTGTTGCTCACAGCCACAAAACAAAACAAAGAGTCTATGATAGCTAGCACCATCATACGCTCTAACCTCTCAATCCTCTAAAATAGTTTTAGAGTTTTTCGATTGTTCATTCATGTGGATACTACTAGAGGCCGGACATTTGGACGGCTTGTGGTTTGCGACAACCTAACCACGTAGATTGAAATTTCGAAGAATCGACAAAAGAGGTATTCTTCTAAACTAATTTTTATTAGTTTATTCATTTAAACGGATCTCTGTTAGTATAATTTTTATTATAATTATATTATTACGCTGCGTATATTTGATATTGAAACCCAATACTCTCAGCATATCCTCTATAATTTGAATCACCCGCTCTAATTGACCATCTATCTTTGGATAAAAAGTTGTGTTGAAATGTAACCTAGTACCCAAGGCCTCATGTAGCTTCTTCCAGAATTTGGAAGTGAACCTCGAATCCCTATTTAAAATAGTGGAAGAAGGGACCCCATTTAACCTCACTATCTCATCGATGTAGAGCTCTACACATTGCTCCATAGTGACGTCGATCTTGACAGGAAGGAAATGCATTGATTTAGTCAATCTATTAACTATCACCCATACGACATCTTTCTTCCTAGGAGTTGTAAACCCAATCTTGAAATCCATGATGATCCTATCCCATTTCCACTCCAGAATAGAAATAGGGTGTAGCAAACCTAAAGGAACTTAATGCTCTGCCTTAAGCTGCTGACAAGTTATGCATTTCGATACATAATCTACAATATCCCTCTTCATAGCCGGCCACCAATACTGTAGCTTCAAATCCTGATACATTTTGTTGCTACCTGGATGCATGAAATAGGGACTACTATGGGCCTCCTCTAATACTCTTCGTTAGCTCTAAAACCTTAGGCACATAGATCCAATCCTTAAAGTACAAACAGTTGTCATCTCTAATCACAAACCTCTTTTCTTACCATCTATGGCTAAACCTATCCACATATTAATAATCTCATTACCCTTCTATGCATCTCTAATCTGCTAAAATAGGCTGGGTCTAACCATAAGTTCTGCCATAAGTGCACCATCACTAGCCACAGATAACTAAGTATTCATCGCACGAAGAGCAACCAATGCTTTTTTACTGAGTGCATCTGCAACCACATTAGCTTTACTCGGATGGTAATCAATGGTGAAATTATAATCCTTAAATAGCTCTAACCATCTACATTGTCTCAAGTTAAGTTCCTTCTGTGTAAGCAGATATTTAAGACTTTTATGATCCATATACAAATGACACTTCTCATCATATAAGTAGTATCTCGAAATCTTCAAAGTGAATACTATAGCAGCTAATTGTAAATCATGAGTAGAGTAGTTTTTCTCATGTGGCTTAAACTGCTGAGAAGCATAAGCTACTACCTTACCCTCCTGCATCAGGACACAACTCGAACCGTTATATGAAGCATTACTATACACATCATACGGTTTGCCTGACGCTGGCTATGTAAACACTGGAGCCTCAGTAAGTATTTCCTTAAGCCTCTCAAAACTGCTTTGACATCAGGCAGTTCACTCAAATCTGACATCCTTCTATAGAAGTCTAGTCAAAGGGCTACAATAAGAGAAAACCCCCATTAATGAATCTCTTATTGTAACTAGCCAATCCTAAGAAACTCCGAACTCTCTAACATTCTTAGCTAGCTTCCCTTCAAGTATTGTCTATCTTTTTTTTTTCAAATCAACTCAAATACCCTCTATAGAGATGACATGTCCCAAGCAAGCGATCTTAGATAGCCAGAATGCGCATTTACTGAGCTTAGCATACAACTTCCTCTTTCTTAGAATTTGTAAGAATGTCTACAGATGATGATCATGATCCTCTCTAGTCCGAGAATACACTAACATATCATCAATGAATAGAACTATAAACTAATCCAAGTCGGGATGAAAAATTTGGTTCATCAAATCCATAAATACTATAGGAGAATTAGTTAAACCAAATGGTATCACCAAAACTCATAATGGTCATATCATGTCCTAAAAGCAGTCTTAGGCACATTTGCATCTCTGACCCTCAACTGATGATAACCTGATCTCAAATCTATCTTTGAAAACACAGTAGCTCCTTTTAACTGATCAAATAAATCATCTATCAAAGGCAATGGATACCGATTTTCATTATAACCTTATTAAGTTGTCTATAGTCAATGCACAATCTTAGAGACCCATCCTTTTTCTTAACAAACAATATTGCAGTGCCCCAAGGAGATACACTAGGTCGAATGAAACCCTTATCAAGTAACTCCTGAATTTAAATCGTCAACTCTCTCAACTCAGTAGGACCCATTCGATATGGAGCAATGGATATCGGTGCCATACCCGGCATAATCTCAATTACCAAACTCAACCTCTCTCCCAGGAGGTAACCCAAGTATGTAACACCTTGATTTCAGGAAAATATCATAAAGGATCTTAACATAATTTTATTCTCTATGTATTTTGAATTTTTAAATTCTATTATTGGTGATTGATAAGAATTTATGGAAATTGTATACCAAAATATAAAATTATTATCAAACAATTATTCGCATTCATTATCAATTTTAGTATTTGATTATTAAGTATAAAATTTATAATGATTATTACCAACAAATAATCAGTTGGTTAAATTACAATTTGAATAAATAGTAAATTATAATATTTATTATGGGATTTTAAATAAATGAATGTAAAAAAAAGGGAAATGGAATAGAGGAGAAAGGATTAATAATAATAATAATAATAATATTTATTCTCTCGCCTGTCTCCTTCGCTGATAGCACGACATGGGCTTACCTTTCTCTCCCTTTGTTCTCTGGCCGTCGGCCATGGAAATCAGCAAATAAACCTTCCAGCTTCATCTACTTGTTGAGGTGAGCATATATTTGGCCTTTATTGGGATTTTAATGGCATCATTCAGGAGTAATCAGAGCAAGAAACTCTTGCCACTGTATTAGTTGGTCATAGATGATTTCACGCCGTTACCAGCAACCCAAGTGCAAAGGGCGAGCGTTGATCAACTCACCACTCTCCTATGAGCGTTTCCCACTCCATGAATTTTGTTAACAGGCGCTGATTTAGGGAAAACACTGCGAGCGGTGGTGTTGAGTGACTATCAAGCTCGATTTGATCGATTAGAGGACTGATCTAATTAAATTAACGATGGAAATGAAATCTATGGTTATTTTCGAGCAATTTCGTGTAAAGACCACATGATTCTGGGTATTCTCGATTTTTCAACCACTGCCTGTGGCGGCTCTAACGGAGGTCCAATGACTGGCCGACCAGTCCCCGGCAAGACTAGGAGGCAAAAATATCAGCTTCTTGTGCCAAACTCGAATCCGAATAAGGAATTGCAATTTGGTAAATTTTAGAGTTAATTCGACAATTTCAGTGTAAATTTATAGTTCAGAATTATTTGAGTAATTTTGATTAAAATACTTTGGTTTAAAAAGGATTAAATTAATGCAATTAGTATCAGTGAAATCGTAAATTATATAGTTTAGCAAGTTAAGATAATGAGAAATTGTAAACTGTATAAGCTTGAATTTTAGACAAATAAAATGTCAATAAACAATTTAAAGACACAATGAGTAATGAAAATGTATCGAGAGAATAAAATTGTTATTACAAATTACTAAAAGTGGCGGATGGAAAATATTGTGAATTTGCACTGAACATATAAAGTTTAATTATGTGCAACTCTAATTATAAATGAGATGCTACCAAATTTAATAGAAAAAGAAAAGAAAGAATTGATTCATTGAATGAAAAAATAATTGATATTATTAAGTCAGAAAATAAATTATGAATGAATAAATCAGTTAAATAATTGCAAATATGATTTGTAATTGATTAAATTTTATGAAGTATTTGAAAGTGGAATTTTAAATATTGTTTGAGAATAAGCAAATTAAAGGGATTAGGGATTTTCACTGCAAAAACTATTATATTTATTTGATAAAATAAATAAGCTAAGGGTTTGTTTTATTAGACATGGTTATTGCCATGTCAGTATCACTTCATTTGTTCATTTGTTGAAGTTGATATTGTGATTGATATTGTTCCCTCTTAATTGAGATTGAGATTGTTCCCTCTTCATTGAGGTTGAGATTATTCCCTCTTTTGTTGATATTTATATCACAGATTGGGGTTGAGATAACTTTGTTTAGGTGTGCAGACTGATGACCCTTCAAATTGAGTCTATTTATGCTGCTAATACTGATTGGATATTATTAAATTTCTTGAATGGATGTTTTATTGAAATGAGATTGATATTATTCTATCATTTTTATATGGGGCGATTACTGAATTTTAACTAAGGACTTTTACTGCTATGTTATTATTTATGTGCCTTTTATTAAAACTCTTATTTGGGTTTTGAGAGCAATTGATTCAAATGTAAAAGTTTATGAAAAGAATATTTTCATATAGGATTTTATTTATAACCATTGTTAATATTGAAAGAAATGTGAAATTACATTTTAAAAATTTATATACATGCACCACTAAGCAATTTGCTTAGCGATAGTGTTTTTTTATACTATCGCAGGAAAATGAGAGGAGAAAAGTAGGAGCTACTATTGTAATTATTATGTATTATATTTTCATTTGAAATTTTGTATGATGTATAATAGCATTAGTAGAGTATTCATTTAATTGAGTAGATATATGGAGTTTTAATTATAGTACAAACTATAATTCTATATATGTAATTATAGGTATTGTTATTGTTATTTAATTATAAAAATGAGATTAATCCAATATGTGACTACATTCCATTCCATGGGGTTTATGGGTTATGAAACTATTCATGTTTTGTAAAGGCAATTTTTTTTTATTTTATTGACTCAATTATTTTACTTAGCTTAATAGATATTATATTTATATATTTAATTAGTTATTAATCTGGCATTTTCTTTAAAGCTTATGGAAGAACAAAAGAAAAAAAAAAGATTTTTGATTTTATTTTAACCACTATATTTTAGTTGTTATTACAAATTAAAACCAAGTAAAAGAAAAGTTTTAAAGTCCGTTGTAGTATACTTAGTAAGTATTTATAACCATTAAGTACTTATTATGTATATTATGGGCAATAAGTCATGTCTTACTATGGGGTAGGGTGTGACAAGGTAACTCCTTGGGAAATATATCCGGAAAGTCACACACTGTACACACTAAGAGATTTATGCTTTGGAACAAGCACACATGCTAAAATTGCTTCACAACCATTTCGAATCATCTTTCTAGCAGTAGTAGTAGGAATAACATTAGAGAGGTAGTCCAACCTCTCACCCACAACTATGATCTCCTCACCAAATAAAGTTTGCAACATGATCCTCTTATGTCTACAATCAACAATAACTTCATGTCTAGACAACTAATCCATACCTAGTATCACATTGTACTCCTAGAAAGGTAATTCTATCAAATCTTCCAAAAATAAATAACCATGAATCACTAGTGGACAATCCTTAAATACCCTATCAACTACTACACTAGTGTCAGCATGCATACTACCTAATTTACCCATATGTATGCATATATATGAATGCATGGAACCCGGATCAATCAAAGTAGGTACAAAAGTATCAAAGATGGAAAAAGTACCAACTACGAAATTCGAGGCATCTTGTTCCTCCCTGGTCCTAATAGCATAAGCTCAGGTAGGTGCTCTGACCTCAAGTCCATCCACAAGCTCAAAAGCTGGTCTCTGACTCCTGGTGCCAACCATATCACCGTGGCCTTTGCGTCTGCTTCTCAGAGCATGAGGAGCTGACCTCCCAGCCTAATGTGTTGTACCAATCAAAGTCTTAGGGCAATCCCTAATCATATGCTCACAGAACCACATCAGAAACATGCACCATTAAATCTCATACATACCCTAGCATGTCTTCTACCACACTAAGTACATACCAGAGCACTTGTCCATGCGACATCTCCACCACTAGTAACGAATGTAGCTTGTGGACCCAATCTAGCATAAGTACCCTGGCCAAATCTCTAACCTTGTCTGAATCTAGAATGATGCGCACCTTTGAATCTCTTACTACTTGACTGAGCCCCTAAAGTCTGACCTAACACTGCTCCTTGAAACCTCTTACGCTGACCTTGTTGGCTCCTTTCACCCCTAATCTATCGCTCTATCCTAATCTCCTCAAGCTCTAGAGCAGCCTTCACTAAAGAAGATAGTGTAGTATGGGCCTATGATGTCAGATGCATCCTATGTTCATCCTGTAATCCCTTCCTGAATTGCTTACATCCATCCAACTCAGATGTAATCATATCAGAAGCATACCTACTCAGACAAACAAACTCCTGCTCATACTCAGACACAGTCATTTGGCCCTACTCAAGCTCTAAGAACTCAGCTATATGCTAATCAGTAAATAGCTCTCCAATATACTTTTGTCAAAACTCAGAAAAAAAGAAACCCAAGTCCTCTCCTCAGCTCTGACTGCCTTGGACACTGTCTCCCACCATAAATAAGCCTCTTCTTTCAGTAAGGAAGTAGCACATAACAATCTATCCTGTGAAGTACACTACATTTGCTCAAATATCCTTTCTATAGCTTGAAGCCAAAACTTGCTGCGAACGCTACATCCTCCTTTCTACCCATAAACTCTACAGCACCATACTTCCTTAGTCTCTCAATAAGGGGATGGACAAGAATAGGGGTTGGAGCGATTGAAGCCTGGGGAATAGCTATCGCTGCTTGCCTCAAAGCAGCAACTGACTATTATACTAAAGCATCCTGCTTAGGCCCCGCAGGACCTACAGCAGCCTGCTCCATAGTCGAGGCACACTCTGTATTAAAACCCATCACATCACCAGCAGCACCACCAACAAGTACACCGCCAACAAGAGGGGCATAACTATTCACCTCCTCATCAGACTAATGTTGAGACATAACTCAAAACCTACAAAGACCAAAAGGTTTGCATCAAAGAGAAGTTCCCAAAACAGATTAATATGGCATGTATTTAACTTAAATCACTTTTATTCTTACTCCAAACAGATAAATTTCCACACTTAAATAGAATCCTAGAATCACCTAAACCTATGCTTTGATACCACTAAATGTAACGTCCGCCACTTAGTCCTGGAGGATCAGATAGTGAGTGCCACATTCAGTGCTAGAGGAACCGTCTTAGCTAACATATAGATTATATTATAAATTAGAAGTGGCCAAGCAATCATATGTTTAGCAAGTACTAATTATTTTTTTATATTTTAAAAATGTTTTAGGAAATTCCTATAGAAAACTGCAAGAGTTCCCTCTAAAAACTGAGATTGCCAAAATAAATGAAAATAAAGCACTTTCAATTAAAATCTCTAATCTCCAACATACTCCAGTATATATATCACACAATGTTAGAACACTACTATAATCTCGATATCATACAACATCCTTGTACCATAATTTATATCGTCCATTATAGGCATTTGAATATATATTAAGCCTTATAGTTCTATTCATACACACCAAACTTAGAAAATATTCCATACACTCATGGTTTACTATAACCAACTCACTTAATTTCATAACCCATGATTTACATTCCCTTAAACAATAATTATACATGCCATATATTGTAATACATAAACTACCAAAATATCACTTCGTCTCTGATGCTCTTCTTCTGGTCTTCAAACAACACCCACTATCCTTAACCTATGCATGATACAATCAATGCGCTGAGTGTAAAACTCAATGGTGCTTGCAAATATATAAAAACCAATATTGCATAAGCAACATACTTAAAATGTAAATCATATAAAAATAAATAGGTGTAAAATCATAATATACCAATCATATAATAATAGTTTAAAACATAAATCATAAGAAAAACATAATCATAAACTAATAATATATCAAACATATAATTAAAATGCTCATTTAAAACATATTACCTTACTTCCAATTAAATATAAACAATATTATTTTTAAACATTTAAACAAGTCTTACATTCCTTACAGGATTCTTTTAGGGCTATATAAACTAGGACAAACATAAGTAGATTAGATTCCATAACATATCATATTTGGCATTAGGACACCAACTATATCACAAAGGCTTCAAGAGCCTACTTATACATAGAAAGTGCGTCTGCGTAAACATAAGGCACCTAAAGCCTAACATATGATCGTAGCTTAATAACATTATGTCATCGAAGCCGAGAATGTTAGTCATACATGATTGAATCAAATCATATCATATTTTCAAACCAAGTATCCAAGATGATAAAATCAAATCTTTTCATCTTAATTGATAATATTTTCTTATTAGTCATTTCATTATAAAACAATTCATAACTTAAGCATTTTGACCTCAAATTCACTTAACTTACAATTTTAAAAATTTACCAAATTTTCAACTTATGCATCAAAACTTGCATTTCCAAAATATTTATACTTAACCTAGCATAATAGGCTTAAAATCCCACTTAAAAAGAAAGTGAAATCAAGCCTACCACCCTAGGGTGGTTCATCCTCTTCATGTACAAAAAGGGGAGGAATTTTCCTCTTTCAAATAAGCATAATTTCAAGTTGAAAACACCTTAAAAAACCATTAAAACCTTAACCCATAATCATTTAAACATAAAACTCATCTCTACATAAATTATACCTTCTTTAAGTCTTATAAAATTCATAAACATTAAAAGTGCAAGTTGTAAGTTAAACCACCATATAATTACTTACCATTAATCAAATTAGAACCAAAATCAAGCAAAGAAAACAAGGGATTCATAGACCTCTTCCTCAAAGAGGGTTTGGCCTCTCTTGATTGGAGAAGGAGAAAGTATTTTCGTCTCCAACTAAGCACATTTCTATACTTAATTATTGACCAAGAACACATTAAAACATTCAAAAATAAAAAATTTACACTAATAATAAAATTTCCCCAAAAATTCATATAAAACCTTAAAAATTAAAAACTTAGAAATTGAAAGAAAATGAAAATATAGTTACACTAACCTTATTAACAAGCTTAAATAAGCTTAGTAAACTTTAAACTTTCCCCTTTCCCTTATCCTTGGTGGATGGTTCTTCCACCCCTTTAAAGTAGTAGAAAAACGACATTCAAAATCAAGAAAATAACTAGGAGAAGAGGGAGCATGATGAAGCATGTTCTAACATATATTTGTTATGAAATCTTTAACTGGATTGTTAGAACTAAAATTTGTAACTTACTTGTCTTGGTTGAGTTCTCCAAATTTCTTGATTAAAATCACCAAATACCGCTCCTTTGGTTTAATTTGGTGGATTTAAGGTAGTTTAGTTGAAGAAAAATGAAAGAAAAATGAAGTAGAAGAGAGGAAGAGAAGTTGGTGTTGAAGTGAGGAAGGAGAAGAAGAAAATAATTGTTGCTAACTCATTTGGTGGTGACAAGTGGAGGGCTACGATTTAGTCATAGTATTTTCATCCAATGGCCTAAAATATTCTCAAATTTAATTCTCCTCAAATTATTATTTAATTAACTCCATGAAAATAATTCCTTAATTTTCTTTAATAATAATAGACTATAAGTCACTATTCATGAAATATTTTTTCTATCCACTTAAATCATGCAAACATGTTCTAAAAATATTGAATAAAATAAAATACCATAGTAACTTTTTCGGACCAAAATAATATCAAATCCTGAACAGATAGTACTATTTATAGACCGATAAACTACTATTTTAAATATTGAAAAACAAGTTATTACAGATAGGATTTAAAAAGTTGTAAGGCAAAAAGAGGACCTGATAGTAGTTATTGTTAGGAAGTGAAATGTTCCTCTATTTTGATTTTTCATTTAATTTTTTGTGCGCTAAAATACTATCAATCAGCATGTCAGTTTCCTTTGTTACATATGGTCAGCTCTCATGCATAGCTATAAATGCATTTACTATAAGAGAATATAGATATGTTGGGATGCTATCCATATCTACTAATTGCCTTTTCGTGATAGATAAACATATTGTAAATAAAAATAATAGTCGAACTTTATTAGTATTGTAAGTGCATCAATGCTCTATATAGTTGCTTTTTATGTGTTGCATGCGTATTTGTGTAATTTTTTTCTTTTTACTTTTTTTTTTTTTTTTATAATTACTTTTGCAGTGATAAAAAGCATTTTCTTGGCTTAATTTTTCTTTCTGCTTTCTTTCTTTGTCAAATGATTTATATAAGCATTTTCTTTCTTTCTTTGGCTTAATTACTTTATTTCTTGGCTTAATATGGAGCTTCTATATCATTTCAAGTCTGGAATCACGAAGAGAAAAATAAGACTCACAAGATATTTTAAATTTTTTTATATGAGAAGAGGATACATAATAAATTGGTTTTTTCAATAGTTAAAGTTTGATTCGTGCATTGTTGCTTCATTTGCTTTTTTATTTTCCAAGCATTTTGTGTAATTCCTACCTATTTTAGTTCTTCTTTATCTTTTTTTATTTAATTTTGTTTGCACCAAAATGCTCTATATCATTAAATAATTCATAATCTAATTCTTTTATAAGTTATTGTGTGAATAGTAAGAATTTGCCATATTGTACTCTATGTGTTACATATAACTACTCTTACTCCATTTATAAGTTGGATTAGAAAAGAATTTGTATTCTATTCAAATTAAGAATCCATATATGTTTATATAAGTTGGATTAAAGAAGAATTTGTATTATATTCAAATTAAATTTTTTATATTCATATCTAAACCAAAATTACTTTTAAAAAGCTTAATTATATATATAATAATTTAAAAGATTTTAAAAACTAACTTTTAGACTAATATAAATCCAATCATATTAAAAAAAAGAAAATTTATGAATTTTTAAATAAATTTAATCAATTTATCAAAATCAATGGATGAAATTAATAGAGACTTATATATAATATATTTTGTTGCGGTTGAGTGGTATTTAAATATAACTCAAATACCGTGAAATAGTTATCATAGATAAAGTTCCATAATTTAAATAATTTCACATTGATAATTTATAGTCAACTATTAATTAAAATATTTAAGTTGTATAATTATAATACAGAAAAATACAATAAAATCTAAAAATTCCTAAAAAGACAAAAAATAAAAAATTGGATAAAGAGATCGTTGAATCTTCTTTTTGTTTTAACTTTCGTATATTTATATAGATTCTTTCAATTTTTTGAATTTATGTTTTATGTATTTTTTTAACTGATAATTACACCTTCTTTTAAAATGTTATGTATTTGTTATTTGTATTTAAATTAGTGTATAATTTTTGTCTCCGGTTTTTTTAATTGTTGATTTTTAATGTGTGGTTCGATATTTATGAAACATATTTTATAGTTTTGCAACAAAAGAAATTATATCAAATAAATACATATTTGCTTCGATTGCTAGTTTTTTCATAAGTTCATAATTTTACTTATCATAGACTCGATCAAGCACCATTTTAGAAGCATCAGGATCAAATCTTGTTTTACCTATAATTGAAAACAGGTTCCGTCAGCGGTGTAACAAAAACATAGGAGGGCTTGCTATTTTTTCAGATTTTATTGGTTTGTTTTTTATCTATAATTTTTAAAACTTTTTAACTAATTTGTTTTTTTGGATGCCCATAAATTTGGCCTTTCTTATATTTTTAGCAAAACAATCCAAAATAGTTGTCATCGCAGCTATGTTAATTTTCGTGATAAAGAATTTTCCTACGAGCATTATGGAGCTATTTTGGAATTTATTAAATAAGTTGATTAATCGTAATATTTGAAATTTTTATTTTTAAATATTTTTATTAAATTATATATAATATTTATTGAGATCGAAAATCATTTTAATTTATATAAATTTATTAAAAATCGAATCAATTATTAAATTGAACGGAATTAATTTATTTGAACACAAATCAAAGATTTTTAAAATTATTGTGCATTACTATTTTCTTTTTTTTTTCTTTTCCTTTCTCTTCTTTCTTTTTCTTTTTATTTCTTCCTCCGTCTCCATCGACACCCTCTCTCTCTCCGCTCCCCGTCTCTCTCTCTCTCTCTCTTTATCTCTGCGTAAGACCGGCTGCCACCACGAGCTCCACCACCCCTTGCAACACCACACCGGACCACCACTCGCAGTCCCGCCGCCGCAGCAGCAAGCCCCTGTCGCAGCCAACGTCTCCAGCTCCTCCCCGCCGCGCCACCGTTTCCATCGAGCCACAACAGCTCCTTCTCTCTCCGTCGCACCATTTCCAGCCGCGCCACCTTCTCCTCCTCCACGTGGCCCAGTTCAGGCGACCACAGCAGCTCAGCTGCACTCCGACCACCGTCTCCTCCTCTCTCCTTAGACGAAATTCAAACCTCCGAAACTTGTGATTTTTGGACTCTGAATTGATTAACAGTACTGATTAATTAGTTAATTTTTAGTATTTTGGTTGATTAATTTTAGTATTTGTGTGGTTGGTTAATTATTTTGTTGATTTTATATATTAGTGAACTGTGTTATTTTTGGGATGATTTTAGAAATTAATTAGTTTGAATATTTGTAATAATTGATTAATTATTGGATTTTGAATTATTATTTAATTGAATTTTATTGTTAGTAATGTCGGGGATTTTGATTAATTGATTATAGGTATGTTATTGATTATTGAATTATAGGTTGAGAATTATTAATTTTGATTTATAATAATATTGTTTGTGGAAATTAATTTGATTTTAAGATATTAAATATTGGTTAGTTTTGATATCTTTTGGTTAAATAATTAGTTATGTGATTTATTGATTAACTAGGTAAAAGTCGGTGTTAGCGCGAATTTTTTTATTATTTTATTATCGTAAATTATATTAAAATTTTTTTATATATATAAGATAAATATTTTTAAAAAATAATCATATTATATATAGAGATATATAGAATTTTTACATAAATACAATCATAAAAATATATAGATATAAAAATATAAATCTATTGTAAATAGATGAAAAAAATTAAATAGTCGAATTTAAAATTTAAGAAAAAAAAATCAAATATGAATATAGATAATTATTTTAAATAAGCATTAACTTTTAAATTTTAAAAAATATCTTAAATGATCTAATAAAAAGTTTCAAAATTTAAAATAAATATAAATAATTATCGTAAATAAATATTAGTTTGAAAATATGATCATTATATATAATTTTCTAATATTTAGTTAATAAAATTAAAATTTAAATGATAAAAATATTAAGTACCTTATCTTTTTAATTTATTAAATGTATTTATATTTTTAATTTATCATATGTTATTTTATTAGCTCCCTTTGTTATTTTAAATATATTTATTAAATGTAAGGCTTAGATTTCTCTTTTAACCTTCTACCTAGGAAGCAAAATAAATAAAATAAATAAAAGATTAAGCAAAATAATAATAATAATAATAATAATAAAAAATAAAAACTGACGTTTCATTCGTAAGTATAAAAATTATACAAATAAATTCAAAAAAATTCATAACATACATACTCAACATCATAAAACTAATTGTATTAAGATAAAAAATAAATTATCAAAATAATGAGTTATTTTTCTACTTTTATCTTTGCTATATATTGTCACGACCCAAAACCGTGGGCCGGACCGGCACTAGGACCTAGGTAAGCTTAAGGCACCCGAGGCCCGTAATAAGCCTAAACTATCACAATCCATCCCTATTTTCATTTGACTATCAGAATAGTAAGCCCATATTATGACATTTTTCATAAGATAATCAGAGTTAATAATTTTTGACCCAGCATTAGATTTAAGTGCTACTCACAGCTCGGGCCCATATTCATATAATAAAAATATTTTCTCATACAAATATTTATTTGTCATAATATGTTCAAACTATTCCTATTATACAGTCTCCCAAATAGTCATTTACACTCCACAATTTATTTATAATCACATGATAATTCTATTACAAACCAATAT
>CANUEX010010178.1:0-22446 GCA_948099535.1 Jatropha multifida
TCATTGAATTTTTTTTTATGTTTAATTTTACTTATAATTTATTGTTTGATAAATATGTTTTGAATAGTATTTAATATATTTGATTCTAAACTTATTATGAATTTTACACAACTTAAAGGATGCTTTGAAAAAGTGAAAGAAGGAATTTATTGCCTTTTGATTATAAGTAATACCTTTAAGGTTTATTTAGGTAGTTTTGAATTGTATTTTAAGTGTATATTTTGAAAAAGGAAAGCTTTAAATGTTATAAGTATGATTTTGGCTTTGAATATAAAAAAACTTAATGAGTATTTATAAGTTGTAAGTTAGGTGATTTTGAAATGATAAGTATTAAGTTATAAAATGTTTTGAGTAAGGAATTCTGCATGAGAAATAAGACTAATTGTGAAAGAATGGATTTGATTTGGGCTTTACTATGCACGATTGAAATGTAGGATGATGAGATTGATTTCGATATGAGAGCATGCTCGGATTATCAGCCCATTCTGTTATGTGTAACTATGATCATATGCTAGGGTTATCAGCCCTTATGAATAGGCGGACGTACTTATTATGTAATGGGGTGGCTCTTCCATAGGCCATGATTATGTGATGGGGGTGGCGCTTCCACAGGCCACGATTGTGTGATGGAGGTGGCGCTTTCACAGGCCACGATTGAAGCTGTTTATATTCATTCTGTATTAGTACGAGCCTTAACTAAGAACGCAATCTTATTTTGTTAAAAAGGAATCGTAGATATATTTGTATTTATGGAATTTTTCTTACTTTTGTCAGATTATGAATTTATTTTTAAGAATGAACTTATTTATGATTTTCAAGATATCTTAATTTAATCTGTATACTTTCGATATTTTTGTATTTAATTTCAGTATTTGAAATTATATATTAAGTTTGTTGCTTAGGCACCCTTATTTATTGTACTACTAAGTTATTTAGCACCATTGAGTGATATACTCAGCGCGTCGATTTTTATCACGCGCAGGTTAGGGACAATGGGTGCTACTCAAGGACTAGAGGCTTAGCATCAAAGTAGGAATATTATCTTTAGGCAGGACATGTAGCAATTTGTAGTTTTTGTCATGTATATAAAATTGTAAATGATTGAGGTTGTATATATTAAGTTTTGTAAATTCATTGAGAGTTGTGACCAATTAAGTAATAACATCTTATTACATTTATGGTATATGATTGTTGATAATTTAATCCGCTGAATGAATGTTATAATATCATGATAGAACCTAAAATAATTTATGGATATCTAGAAGTACTTGGGATTTATTGTATTGAATTGGAGTTTTGGGATTTGGAGGAATTAATATTGGAAGTGTTTATGTTTTCTTTGTGTGGCAAGTAAATTTTTAGGCGAAACTCTTGCGAAATTTTCGTAGAAATTTCCTTAAATATTATTTTTAAATTTTAATTACTTGCCTCCTTGTGAAAACTTAGTCACTTCTAATATATGATCTAGAGTAATAAGTGAGATAAGACGGTGCCCTGGCACCGAATGTGGCATCCGTCGTTTGGTCCTCCGAGATTGGACGGTGGGTGTTACATGACCTCAATCGATTCTATGAATCCTATTTTTCTAAGTGGGCAGAAAAACACAGCACGTCTTGTTTTTTTAGAGGGATTACTGCGGTTTTTTTTTTTCTTGAATACTTTGTTATCTCTAACCCGTATTCAAAAAATTCATAACCTCTCTTATCCACGTGGAAAGCAAATAATAAGATTAATCATTCTGTTATCCACACAATTGATATTTTAAATAAAATAGATTATCCATTTTTCAATTAGAATTACTAAATAAAATTTTAATTAAAAAATTAATCTATTATTTATCTAAAATACATAATCCACGTACGCTCCAAATAATTAAGGCACATTAGGGACCATAGAAATAAATTAATAAGGGTACAAATTATAATAAGAATCCATACAAGATCATTATATTCTTATTATAATTAATCATAAATTATTCCACTAAAAATTCATGATTGAACTCCTTATTAATTTAATTTTTCATAACATAATAATTTATATTCCTTATGTAAAGATTACCGATGCTTGTCAAATAAAATATATCACTAACTATTTATTTAAATAACAATTTTAATCTTTAAGATTGTTGCTTAACTCATTTCATGCGTCAGATCAAAAATCCACATACATGATTTACACAATGAAACCTTATAAACTTACTTAAAGTGCAGCATCATTCTCTAAACCGAGACATGAATTCTATCATTAATTACTATTTCACAAATACAAGTTGCTTTTACCCAATTCATAAAAAATTATTGTCTCAAAAAATGAAACTCACTCTTTAATGAATTAAAGCACATTGCAATGTATACTTGCTAGTATTAATTAAATCAAGATTAAGAACATAAATCTTATTTCTAATGGCCTAGAAAATATGTTTTAATAGTCAGTACAAAATAACCATTTTCTACTTGGTCCAGTTAGATACATACAAAATGTACTAACACCATCATTATAAAATATGCTGAAAAATTTAATCATTTAATGCAAATCTTTAATTACATACGTAGAAATAATTTTTCAAAGAAATAGCACCTAAAATGTACTATTACATTTGCATGGTTAATAGCATTTCTCTATCAATCTCCCACTTAGACTCATAACCATGCATATATTATTTTAATTCTCGTTCCTTTAACGTGACTATCAAAAGTCTTTAATGGTAAGCTTTTTGTAAAAGAATCAGTGAAGTTGTTTTTTGAAATCTTAATCACCACTACATCACCCATTTGAACTATGTCTCGCGTTAAGTGATACTTTTGCTTAATGTGTTTTCCCCTTTTATGGATCCATGGCTCCTTCGAGTTTCTAACCGCCCCGCCATTATCACAGTAAAGTGTAATAGGTGATTGAATTGATGGAACCACACCTAGATCCATTAGGAAGTTCCTAAGCCATACAGCTTCTTTTGTTGCCTCAGAGGTTGCCACATATTCAACTTCCATGGTGGAGTTAGCAACACAATTCTGCTTAATACTCCTCCGACTTATGGCTCCACCTCCCAAGACAAACACATTTCCTAAAGTAGATTTCCAAGAGTCCTTATCAGATTGAAAATCTGAATCTATATACCCAACAGGTACAAGATCTGTTGACTGGTAGACTAATATATAATCTCTAGTCCTTTTTTAAGTACTTGATTATATGTTTAACTGCAATCCAATGTTCTCGCGCAGGATTAGACTGAAATTTGCTAACCATGCTAACAGTAAAGAAAATATCATGTCTAGTGCACAACATTGCATACATGAGACTTCCTACTACTGAAGCATAAGGAATTGCCTTCATGCTTTTTATATATTCAAGAGTTTGAGCACATTGATCCTTAGATAGAGTGATTCCATGTCTGCAAGGCAAAAAACCCTTCTTGGAATCTTGCATGTTGAAACGAGCAAGAATGGTATCAATATAAAGTGCTTGAGATAAGCCAATCATTCTTTACTTGCGATCTCGCATACACTTGATCCCAAGAATATGAGCAGCTTCTCCTAAATCCTTCATATCAAATCACTTAGACAGCTAGTCTTTGACAGAAGTGAACATACCTACACAATTTCCTATAAGCAAAATATCATTCATATATAATACCAAAAACACAACCTTCTTACCATTCCACTTCTTATACACACAAGACTCATCATGACACTGCTCAAAACCAAAGGTTTTGATTGACTAGTCAAAACAAGTATTCTAAGACCTAGATGCCTATTTAAGTCCATAAATAGACCTATTTAATTTACAAATAAATTTTCCTGGCCATTAGATATGAAACCCTCTAGCTGCTTCATATAGATGCATTCATTAAGACTTCCACTTAAGAAAGTTGTCTTGACATCCATTTGCCAAATTTCATAGTCGAAATGAGCTGCAATAGATAAAAGTGTTCTAATAGACTTAAGCATGGCTATAGGCGAAAAGGTTTCCTCATAATCGATCCCTTCTTTCTGAGTATACCCTTTCGTAACAACCCTTGCCTTATAAGTTTGCACTTTACCGTCTACACCCATCTTTTTCTTATAGATCCACTTACATCCGATGGATTTAACCCTTTCAAGTGGTTCTACAAGTTTCCAAACTTGATTAGAGTACATGGAATCCATCTCAAATTTCATAGCTTTAAGCCAATTATCGGCATCTTTATCTTGTAGTGCATCGTCGTAACATACTAGTTTGGTATTCACTTCTTCAAGGACCCTATCAAAAGCTTTTCCTAGAAGTGTTAACCGAACCGGTGGTCATCTAATTCTCTCTCTATGATGAGGTACTACTAGATCAACCACACAATCATCTTGCTCTAGCTATAAAGCCGGCAAGTCTATGTGAAATATCCCACAATTTTATTTTTGAAACTTTCGAATTTTATTTAAATCAAAAATCTAAATTTTCTACTACATAGGCTGCAAACACCAAACAATTTTAATCCAAGTTCAACGTTGCAAGTTGGGCATGTATGTTAAATATTAAATCAATTGCTAATATATATATATGTGACTACTATTTTAATTAATACCCTATGAATTTATTTAACACATTTAAATGCAAATATATTTTTATTGTTTGCCAAATTGACAACTAAATGAAAACCGTAAGAACCAATTGGAAACTCATAAAAACAAGAGAAAACCAATTAAAATCAAACAAACCCACGTTTTGAATCAAAATGGACCCAAATCGCACTGAAATTACTCTAGAAAACCCTAGCAGATTTCAAAATTACTGTTTGGCTTCAATTTTCTTCCCTTCTCTCTCTCATTTTCTAGTGGTAGCGCTAGCCCACCAATGGAGAACCAATCGCTTTCTCCTCATTGTTGCCTCCTGGCCACAGCTTCTTTAGCCTCACCTTTCTCTCTCTTCTTTTATTTTTGGAGAATGCAATAACTGCAGAAGAGCTGCAATTTCATTTGACCAGAAAATCGCAGCTCCTCTTCGCCCTCCCAACAACCCCCTAACTTCTGACAGCCGCTCTAGCTGATCAATAGAGACCCAGCCGCTGCCTCCTTGCCATAGCTTCTTCGACCTCGCCTTTCTCTCTCTTCTTTCATTTTTGGAGAATGTAATAACCACATAAGAGTTGCGATTCCGTTTGACTGGGAAATCACACCTCCACTTCCCCCTCCCGGTGACTCGAGGCGTCAAAGCAAGTCTCGATCGACTCATCTCCTTCGCACGAACATTTCTCCTCCACTGATTCATGATCTCATTAGAGTTTTGGGAGCAACCGCGAGTGATGAAGGTATTAGCGATTGTCGAGGCTCTTTTCAACTAAAAGAAAAGGAATGAGAAGATGATCTGAATTAATAATGATATTCACTTTACGTGTAATGATAGTATTACTTACCTATTGCATTAGAGGAAAAGTATATATGCACATACAAACAAATTCTTGACCCCTAAAGGTGATCCAAATCAGAAATGTACAGTTCTAGTTTTTTTCCAGTTTCCTAAATATTATTTTCTTTCAAGTGAAATATATTTAAAATATAAGACAAAATTAAAAATGTTTAATAACCAAATGACCATCTATTTATTGCAAGGAAGAGATAAATTTCTTGCTAAAGTGATAGTAGTTAAAAATTAATTCAATAATGAAAAAAAATAAAAAAATAAAAATTTATTATTAAAAATAAAACTTTTTTTTAAAACTCAGCATATAATAAGAAACAACTTATATTAAAAAAAATTACTAATTTGAATTTCGAATATCAACTCCTTATTCAACTAGAAAAGCCATAACTTAATGAAATTTCATATTGACAGAAAAAAGGACTAAAATCCAAGCTGATAATGGAAATCACAAAGCAAATCATACTAAGAAGGTCAATTAATGAGTTTATTCAAGTACTTTTGTTTCTCTATTGTAAAATTATAAATTTAAAATAAATAAATTAATTAATTAATTATTAAACAAAATTTACATAAAAAAGCATTCTATTGTCTTCAAATAAGCTGTCAATTTTTCCTATAATTCTAAAAAATATTTTTTTATCTCCGAATTTTATTTTTTAAAAAATATATCCAAGTAAATCATATGAACATAAAGAAAAAAGAATATTGAAGAAGAATATATTTTTTTTCTTTTTTATCTCTCTACTAAATATAATATTTTAAATTATAATTAAATAAAATAAAATATTTAAAAAATAAAATATAAAAATTTTCAAATGTCACATTATCATATATATATTTATTAAAAAATAAATTTTAAAGAAATAAAACTTCAAATTTTGAAATTCTTAATTATCTATATTTAAAAAATAGTTTTTATAAATATATCCAATGTTTTTCTAATTAGCTGTTATTAATATTATTTTAGGATATTCTAAATTTCATTAAGGGCGCTATCAAAAAATCTATTATTCTCTCTATTTCTACATTTATATATAGTATAGATATATGAATTCTTATAAACTTATAGCTAATTAATTTTTTTTTCTTTTTATGTTCTTAATTTATAGCTATTTTTTCTTAAAATTTTATATATTATGATTTTAGTAATAACTACGTTTCTCACCAATAAATAATTTTACAAAGGTTCAATTATGACCTATACTTTTATATTTTACTTTTGCAAGGGCATAATTATTACTAAAATATCAAAATTTCTTATAAAATTTAAGAGATCATAAGGATAATCGCTAAAAGTATAGAACTAAGTTTTTCAAATTTATGCATTGGCCATTTTTAATTGGAATTTAACTTTCAACTTTTTTTTTTTGAAAGAGGACTTTTAACTTTCAACTTCATGCTTAATAAATGAGGGACATGGTAAAACCAATAGAAAAAAAGGGGAAAAAATTTACTTAGACCCCGTTTATGTCTCTACTTATAAATAAAATCAATGAAATTTTATATTCTTATTGAAATAAGAATTTTTCTGACTATACATTTAGAAAAAAAAAAGAATAAAGTCGAAATACTTTTTAAAAAATATCAAATTCTTTCTCATAGTCTTAAAATAAGTTGGTGATATAATGCACGAATAATTAGTCCTTTTGTTCAAAACTATAAACCATTAAAAATTTTTGCACGATAATTAAAAAATAATTAATTATCTTAAATTATAATAAAAAGTTTATGAATTTAATTGAATTACCTTCTATCTCGTATCATTAGTAACTAATATATTCAATATATATAAAGATGAAATTGAAAAAACGTTCATCCATTACTTCTTAATATTCTCAAATAATTTATATTTATAAACAATAAAAATAACTCTCAAACGATTTATATCGGTGAATAGAAAAAGTAATAAAATGACTGTTATTACCCAACAAGACTTTATATTAAATATATAAAAATATATTTTAGCGTTTTGGATACAATTTTATTTTGACATCCCTTATGGATGTTTTGTATTAACATTTTATTTTATTTTTCTTTAGAAAAAGGAAAACAAAATCTCTTTATAAAAAATTTTCTATTTATGGCTCTGATTCCACCAACCGAAAGCCCTTTTGTGTCTACCAATTATTGATAGTAATATGCAAAACAGAATTAAAGAGTCCATTGCCAACGATCCCACGAAGCACGAACTGAAGTTTCTTTGTTTTGCTTGTCTAGTAATTATTGACATGTGACGGTGGAGGCTCATAAATAAGTGAGCATTTTGATGCATATTTGATTTGATTTTTAATTTTCACATAATATTTTAATTTTTTTAAAAGAAATTTGAATTTATTTTTAATTTTAATAAAATGCTTTGTCGCTTCATATCTTTTTAGTTGTGTTTATTTTTTATTAGAATTTTCAAGCTAATTATAAAATTAAATAATTTTTAAGGCAGTATATTTTCTGTATTAATTTAAAATTTTGAAAAATAAATATTTCATTAACCTCATATTATTTATATAATTTAATAAAATACATATATTAAAAATTTAATAAATAAAAATTATTTTATCATTTTTTATCCTGAATTCATTAAGATATTAATAAAATTTTTTTATTTAATAAATAATTATAAATATTATTATGGAAAAATTATTTACATATTTAAATAAAAAATTTTATAAATGTTTTAAGACATCTAAATGATATATAATAAGTAAATAAAACGAAATAAATGGAATATATTATAATAACATAATACAATGTAAAAAAAAAAAGTTTATAAAATTTCGTTATAATCAAAAAGGAAAGAAAAATTTTACAGCGATGGTGAGTGGTAACATCACGCGGAAACTTACTGTGATGACGTCAGAGTTTTTAAAATTAGAAATAAACAAATACCCAATAAAACCGTGTTTAACTGAAACTCTGCTGCGTTGTATAAGAAAAGTCCAAAACAAACTAAAGAAAAGTCCAAAACTAACTTGAAATTCCAAAACGCACAGTCACCACGTCTTTCTCTCTCATATCATAACCATTTATATGTATATAACATGTATATAAATCACAACTCCTTAAATCTCCTACCAAACCCATAAGCGAAATCTCCAAGAAAGCAACGCGGACAATGTATCAGGACAATTTATCGACTCGGGATTTGACTCAGTCATCTCCTCCGACTCGTTGGAACCGCTACGAGGATAAGCTTTTTGAGAAGGCTCTGGTTACGTTTCCAGAGGATTTTCCCGATCGGTGGCAAAAAATCGCTGAACACGTTGGCAGATCGGTTCAAGAAGTGACACAGCATTATGAAATTCTGGTTCATGATGTCCACGAAATTGATTCTGGCAGGGTTGAGTTGCCGAGTTATGCGGATGAGTTCTTTGAGTCGAGTTGGGAATCTCGCATGGCCGTCTCGAATCAAATTTCTTTTGGTAGTCAGACGAAGCAGGGCGATGCTGAGAGGAAGAAAGGAAAGCCATGGACAGAAGAAGAACACAGGTACAATTACCATTTATTTATTTTAATTGAAATGATATGTATTAAGTAATCAATCTCCCATAAAAAAAAGTAATCAATCGATAGCTTTTATTCTTCTAAATTATTGCTAATTGTTCATTTTCATCCGTGTTTAGGGATGCTAAAATCCAACTAAACTACAGTTCATAATGAACGATCTTTGTGTGTATGTGTGTTTTTTTTTTTTACATTTCCTAGTTAATTAATCCTTATGCCTAATTATTTTACTGTTTCCAAATAATTGTCTGGTTTTCGTTTACTCTTGTCGTTTGATTCAAATTCCAAATATTGGGTTGAGGTACATATGACTTGAAATCTGATTTTCGCGTTTCGACTGTTCAAATTCTAAGTATAATTTAAAATCTTTATTCAAATCCAATATGTTCTGCTAGATACTAGTTATTTGAAATTGACGTTCTTTATGGTGGTGTTTCAGGTTATTTTTGATTGGGCTGAGTACATTTGGCAAGGGTGACTGGAGAAGCATTTCAAGAAATGTGGTGAGGACAAGAAACGCAACGCAGGTTGCTAGTCATGCCCAGAAATACTTCCTTCGACAGAATTCTGTGAAGAAAGAGAGGAAAAGATCGAGCATCCATGACATCACCACTGTAGATAACAATTCAGTTGCTCCGCATATTGATAAAAATTGGATAGCTCCACCTGGTGGTGCTCCAGCTCCTGTTCTGCAAGAAATGCCTCTAGCAAGCCATTTGCATGATCAAGGTGGCTCCATGGTTTATCAAAACTACGGCTTTCCCATGTAAAGATTCCTGATGTCTAAATAATCTGTACATACTGTAGTTTCCCGCCTGCATTGAAGTCCATTTTGTATAGCCTATTTATGTTCTTTTATCACAGGTGATGATTAGGAAATAGGAACACAGTGAAGAAGTGAATTTGATAGATCTGATTATTGAAGTCTTTTGAAATCTTGAGATTGAAGAGAGTTGTTTATATCTTTAAATTTTAGGAATTTATTCAATTTAATAGTAAATGAAAATTTGCTTTCTCTCGTGTTGTTTAGCTGTTTTTTTTTTCCCTTGTTTCTTTTTGGCTAATGAAAAGGTAATTTTATTTATATTTGTTTATAACCATAAACGGAAATATGCTCGAACAGAAAGAGATCTTAGGCTCAGATAATGGATTGGATCATATTCCAGATCTCTGAATATTCCGATTTTGACCAGTAAGTGGTCGTCAATCTATACCGTTTGCCTAAATGAACGCGGATAAGTTTTCTACTGTTCATCATAAAATCCTAAATTGACTATCATCTCCTTGTCTCTTTTTTGTTTTTTGTTTTTTTTTTGAATAAACTTGGAAGATCCTTTGGTTTTTAGTCAAATACAGTAATTCCTCGTTTTTTCCATGTTGGTCTCTGTTCAACAGTTTAAGTACTACCCTTTTTTTTCATTCAAAAAAGGTACTATTTTTTTAAAGTATTTAGCCGTTAGTTAAGTTGATACGAGAAGACAACAATATGCTAAAAGTTGATAAAAAAAAAAAAAGACAATTATATGCTAATAATATAAAGTGAGGTAGTATGTTACTGTACTAGTCAGTGAAAATCAGTCCAAGTCTAAATTTATGAGTGCTTCTAGTCTTTCCACTTATGATTGCACGCTTAAGGAATCATTAATAACTACCTCATATTAAACATGGCTTTTCACAAGAATGATGTTTAGAATAAAAATAGTTACGGACATAATGTTTTGTTCACATTGCAAAGGGATGTATTTATTACATTTAGAGTTAATTACACTATGATTATAACAAAAACAATAAATTTTAGAGTTAATTATAAATTTAATGTCTAAATTTTTTAAAATGTTTTATTTTGGTATCTCAATGAAAAACATCTGCAATTGAGTATTCGAACTCATAAAAAATTTTCAATCAAGTGTCACCTATTTACGTAGTACTAAAATTACATTTAAGATATGTGGTATTATGACACATTGAAAAGATTATTGACATGTAAAAAATATTGATGTGTTAGTCGATAGTCGAAATAAGCGTGGAATTTACTAATATTACCATGTCCATTGTCTCCTTTTCTTTCACAAGAATCTAGATCTCCTTTATTACCATTGACAACTTCATCAATCTCATAACCACCAACGCCTTCGTCTTCAGATATATTACCTCTTGGTTCCAGTCCTACGTCGAGTCACTCGGTTGAGAACTCTACAATTCCTTCTCCATCAGTTGCACCTGTCTTGGCAAAAGTATAACACTCGTCGCCTAATCTTGGAGGATTACATGGCGAACTTCACATTCAGTGCTGGAGACACCATTTTAGCTAACAGATTAAACCTAAAACTAATATATGAATTAAGAGTGATTAAATATTCACAAGTTTAGTAAATCTTAAATTTAACTTAGAAAATTACTTTGGAAAA
Source organism: Jatropha multifida (assembly GCA_948099535.1). Taxonomy (NCBI): domain Eukaryota; kingdom Viridiplantae; phylum Streptophyta; class Magnoliopsida; order Malpighiales; family Euphorbiaceae; genus Jatropha; species Jatropha multifida. Next base: position 11,298 of record CANUEX010010178.1, read on the forward strand.
AATTCTACAAAAAAACTGCAAGAGTTTTCCCTAAAAACTTGACTTGACTAAAGCCTGTAAATACAAAACACTTCTAATTCAAAGCCTCAATAATCCAACAAACTCCAATAATCAACTCAACACAAAATTGATTTCGACACATAAATAATTATTTATTTTCTCATTATTACCATAATAAACATCAAACTTGGAACATTCACATGTAATAAGTCTCAGAGATCTAAACCATATATAATTAACTTAGAAGAAATTTTTATATCCAGATATTATATAAATCTATATTTAACTCCTTATACATATGCCAAATGAATCAACTCCAATAATATACTTAAGTTTACATATACCCAATATAAAACATTCTCCAATAATACTTTATTACACATGCCACAAATCTTAAATACACACTACTGAACTAATAACTACAAAAAATAAACTATTCTACTTTGATACTACTCTATTTTTCACATTTTGTCTAATGTTAATTTTTTTCTTGTTAACTAGATAAACGAGGAAGTTTAACTTCTTTTTTTTTCAAATCTTCTAAACCGTTAAATCAAACCAAACTAAACCAAACCAATGCGAAAGGTTTGGATTGATTTGAAATTTTTGATAGTTCAGTTCGATTTTAATTTTTTTCAAACTGTCACTTTTGGTTTGGTTCGATTATTATGTCCAAACTGAATCCAACTGACCCATGAAAAATCCTACTATCAGCTGCTATGAAATTATAAACCATTTCATATATCAGTATAATTGAAAATACATTGGCAATAATCCATTCTTCAGCAACACTTCTAAAAATATTCATTTACGGCTACCCCTCATATTATGGTTAATAATTGGCCAACATTCATCTTTCTCATATAAATAATTTTCAATATAACAATAAAAGTCATTTAAAAACTATATCATATCAAATCATATTTCTTTTCATTCGAAATCCATAATACTATTATTTCAATATTTTCTTTAAGAAAGAGAATTACTTTATAAAAATAAAGGTGAGATAAAATACATTTTCATTTTTAGACAAAACAAAAAAGTAGTATTATAATAACCTAAATTGGAAGGCTCTCCCTAACCTTTCTTTTTTATTTATAGACTCTTAAACCATTTCTGTGGTTTATCTCAACCTAAAATCAAATGACATAATGCATTTTAAAATTTTGAGATAGAAATTACAAAAATTGAGCTTTATATTCATTTGTATTATAATTATGTTCATGGTCAAGTAATTTATTTTTAATTTTATCCAATTTTAGTGCAAATTAAGGAAATTCTAAATTTTCAACAATATGAGTCACTTCCATTCTTTTATTTATATTTTTATTTTCACAAATCCTTTTTTTCTAAAATTATTACAACATATTTCAAACATCCTAGGGCACTGTCTTATAAAATTTTATAATTTTTGAAATTCATTTGCATAGTCAAATGGCTTAATCACAGAAGCTGAATTCCAATTTTTCTCATGCTAAGTAGCTTGCATTGATTTAATTATAACTCTACTTCCTTTTATCCATTTATCTTAAAATTTTTACAGCATCTTCTTTGGATCATAGGTTAATCCTAGATAAAATTTCGTAAATTTTGGAGCTCATTTGCCTAGTCAAATTGGTCAATTACAAAGATTCAATTTCAAGTAGATTCTCATTGAGCAACCTGTATTCAATTAATTATAATCTCATTTTCTTTCATCCATTGCATTAATCCTTTTACCGTGACCTTTTCAATATCCTAACATAGTTTTTTTGCAAAATTTTATAATTTTTGGAGTTTATTTACTAATTTAATCAATTCAGTCTTTGTGACTAAATTTTCAGACAGCTCAATTATGATAGACTTAAGCAATTTTTTTATCTCCTTAAGCATTTTCAACTTACTTCCAACATCAATTCATGCATAACAACTCTTTTAAAACATAAATAACATTATTACCTTTCATATATCAGAATACTGAGGATGACGCGATTTTCACGTAGTGTCTCATGATTTTCTCAAGAGTCACTCGACTAAACCAAATTAAACGGGCTTGATTCACGTTAATTTATAAAAATTATTTTATCCATTCCCATTTTAATCCTAAAAAAAATATTTCCTTACATTGGTAAGGTTTTGAAAATGTTTGGGATGCCACCCTATTTTACTAAATTAGAAAAAAATTTCTCGGATTAATTAATTCTTTAGAACTAATTAATCCAATTTTACTCAGAGTGAGTCCGGGAATTAGGTATAGAGATAGGAAGGTGTTAGGCACCTATTTCGCTCGGTCTAAATTGGTCTCCTAGTTGTCTGAATGTTCATTATTTATTAATTATGGTATTAATCTAAATTGATATGTAAAATATTTTTTATGCAATTTTGAAATTATGTCAAACATACAAATCATCATGAATAATAAAATTAAATCATCCACAAGAAAGAGGGAGGAGAAAAGAATTACAACCTTCTAAAATACATTCTACCCATTAATTCCCATTACATATTCCCAATCCCATTAATTAACACAAATCAATAGAAATAAAATTATTACAAGCCCATTTAGATGAGAATTCATTTGAATTTTCTATAAATTACATAAATAATATTACAAACCCCATTAAAATAATAAATTACAAATTTCATAAATAAATTATATAATCACAAAAAACAAAATTAAATAAACTTCAAAATCAAATCACATTCAAGCATTCAAACAATATGATTTATGCAAATATTAATTAAAAAACATCAAAACACAAATGTTAGTTAAATAATATTATGAATTACTTAAAATGAACATCAAACAATAAAATAGCAGAATATAAATTAATGTTCGAAATGTTAGTGATAATAAATTAGATAAAAAACATATAATACATATTATAGGATAATAATTAAATGTTCATAAATAAAAGCTTCTAAAAATAAAAATATAACAATTTTAATATTGTTTCAAGCTCATGATTACAATGTTCATCTTCTCTGATGAAAAAAATTCACAAATCCTTGTAAGAAACATGATTAAAATCATTAACATACTCATCCAGATCAATATAGATTTTTGACCCTTAGGCCCTAACCCGCTTCGATATCAGAATCTAGGCATGATGTGATATTTTTTTATATTTTTTTTCTTTTGAAACTTATAGACTAACAACACTGGAAGTAAATCAAATCCTATTCCAAGGTAAATGAAGTCATAATCACTAGAAGATCGAAGACAGAAGCGAAAAAAGTAGCATTCTGCTGCATTTCTAGGCAGCTTAAAGGAGGGCGCCCAGCCATCCCACGAGGGCGTGTGCCTTGGTCGTAGGTCTAGGCACCTTCGTGCCCAAAATTGCAGCAGATTGCTGTAAAACTTAGTTTTTATGTGTTTCTCTCGTAAAAACTCAATTTCTTAGAGTTATAAGACAAAAAATGGATTGAAAATAAAAAAATAAAGAAGTTTAGACTCTCAATTACCTTATTTCGATGGAAAATCATTGATTTGCTTGAAGTTTGATGAAGAACATCTTAAGAACACTTGATCTTTAAAGATGATCCAAGTTTATGTGTTTGATTCGCTTCTAGAAGTGTTTGTGTGTGTAAAAATCACTGAATATCCTAGAAATAATCTATTACACAATCAAACTAAGAAAACTCCTAAGATTTTTTTAAAGAAGTTGTGTGTAGATTATGTTTTTGATTTGATTTTTGTGTTTGATTTGCTGTTTTTGTTCTTAATTTTCTCTCAATTAACAATTTCCCAACAAAGAAAATGCTAACCCCTTAACCCTAGAGTTAGAGATGAATTTATAGGTAAATTGGTGTTCTGGCACTATTCACTACATATGTGGCATGTGGGGTCCCATCTATGGGCCCTACAAACGATTCAATTTTCAATTTTTTGCAAAATCATTTCAAATGGCACGTACGTCGACATAAGGCTTGCAAATTTATCCTGTGTGCACTCAGGACTCACTTTCGAACCCTATTTCGACACGAACCCCGAAAATGTGAAAATGATCTAATAGATTTGATTTCTTACCCTAGGATTGCTAGTTTAAGAATCGAATCAATTGGATGTTCTGAACTCATTCTACTATAAGAAATGTCATCATCACTGATGGGCTTCTTAAGGATCATTAATGGGCTCCACATATGGGCCCCACCAGCAAACCGACCCAATTTTTATAAAATTGGTCTGAGTGATGTATAGAGTGTCGTAGGACATTGAGGCACGTCCTGAGCGAACTTGAGATGTGCTCAGGGGTCTCATTTTGCTAAAAATGTGATAAAGGTACTAAAGGTTGCACTTCCTAAACTTGGATCATTGTTTCGGGATCAAGTTCTTCTGGTGCTTCATCCTCTTCCTTAGCAATACATATTATCACCATCGAGTTTATTTTTGGGGTAAAAATTGAGCGTCTAGAGTTTTCTCCCATGTTGATAATATTTTGCTTTTTAAGCAAGATTTTATCAAAATGTAAAGTAGACGCGTAAGTAGTAAAGTACTTACCTGGTTTGCATCCTTTGGATGGCTTGGTTTAAAAGTTGTTATCTTTGTTGGGGATTTGGAGTAATTTCTCTCTGGATGTCAACTTGATGCATATGATTGGATGGCCTGAACTGGGCTGCTTCAGTTCTGGAAGGGCATCACTTTCGACGATTTGAATGTTGTTCACCTGAAGCTTTAAACTAAATGATTTGTGTTAAATGATGGCCTAAATAAAGTGAGGTGTGCCAAACGATAGTGTAAATTCTGGAATACTCCTAGTGGGGAGATTGTCCTTTTTGATGATGTGCCATGACTGGACGACTTTGTGTGTTGTGCGCCAAACGGTGGCGTAAAGTTCTAAAATGCTCCCTATGGGGAGGTTGTCCTTTTGGATGGTGCGCCACATTTCAACGACTTGATATCCGACACCTTTCAATGGATTAGTTGTGCCATATTTCGACGACTTAATATCTGACACATTTCGACGGCTTGATATTTGACACATTTCGACGGATTGAAGGATGGATGTGCCACATTTCAATGACTGTGACAACTAGATATCCAACAAATTTTGACAGATTGAAGGATGGATGTGCCACATTTCGATGACTTGGTTATCTAACACTTTTCGACGGATTAGGTGTGCCACATTTCGACGGATTGGGTGCACCATATTTTGGCGACTTGATATCTGACACATTTTGATGGATTGAAGGATGGATGTGTCACATTTCAATGACTTGGTTATCTGACACAATTTGACGAATTGAAGGATGGATGCACCATATTTCGAGGACTAGATATTTGACACATTTTGATGGATTGAAGGATGGATGCACCATGTTTTGATGACTTGATATCCGACACATTTCCATGGATTGAAGGATGGATGTGCCACATTTTGATGACTTGGTTATCTTACACATTTCAACGGATTGGGTTTGCCACACTTTGACGACTTGATATCCAATACATTTCAATGGATTAAAGGATGAATACGCCACATTTTCATGACTTGGTTATCTAACACATTTCGATGGATTGAAGGATACACCATATTTTGATGACTTGGTTAAAAGTCCTCGCCGCGTGAGGCACATCACACTGGACGACTTAACTGAAGATCCTCATTACGCGAGGCGTGTCATGCTGGATGACTTGGTTGAAAATCCTCATTGCGTGAGGCGCATCACACTAGACAACTTGGTTGAAAATCCTCACTGCGCGAGGTGCGTCAGGCTGGACCACTTGACTAAAAATTCTAACTGTGCGAGGCGCGTCACGCTGGATGACTTGACTAAACTGCCTTATAGGGACTTACGGTGCACCACATGGGATGACATTATTGACTAGTGTGTGATTGTTTATTTGAACGCATGGGTTCGTATTTAAATAGAGTTTGAGAAAACTTACCTACAGCCGAGGGATTCCATCTACGGCCAGTGGTGATGTCTCTGCTTTGGCGATGAGTCAAGACTTTATTCTTTGGCTATTTGTGTAGCCATTGCCTATGAGGTCCTCACTTATATTCTATCGTCGGGAGAGACTACTTTATCCAGTGCCTACTATATTTTCCATGGGGAGGTAGTTTGGCTCGTACCTCTAGGTAATTTTGAAGCTTATTTTAACATGTGCTACCTCTGTCCATTCCTGGAAATCTTTCTTAGGGGATTTGCCCCAGTTCATTCTTCTGATTTCTTATTGTGGGTTGTACTCTGTTCCATTCTGAACTTCTTTCCATTGTGGGCTTTGCCCTAGTTTTATTTTTTTATTGTGTCTTGTTGCAGGCTTGCCATAATTGCTCTTCCTCCTCTCAAGCTCTCTTTCAATTTCTTCTTACTGTGGGGCTTACCCTAGTTTGTTTTCTTATGGCCTCTTATCTCTAGTCTTTGCTCGAGTTTATTCTGATTTTCTTTTACAGGCTTTGCCCCAGTTTATTCTTCAACTGTTGCTCGTTTTGGAGCTTGCTTTGAATGACTTTTCATTGTGGGTTTTGCCCTAGTTTATTTTTCTATTATCTTGTTATTGTGTGTTTGCCCCAATTTGCTTGAATTGCCTTTTGTTGTGGGCTTTTCCCCAATTTATTCTTCAATTATTGCCTATCTTAGGCTTGATCCCCAATTATTCTGAAATGTTTCCTATAACGAGCTTTGATCTCGTTTTGTCCTTTGAGACTGATTATAGTGCGACATAGGCCAGTCGTCTTCCCTTTATTTGCGAAAAAGAATTTGGGGCCGAGCCAATTGTAAATGGCAGCACAACTCCAATTGGGGTGGCAAGGCTCTCGGTCAAGCATGTCGCTGTAAGTATAAACGACATAAAAATATGCAATGCATGTGTCATGTATGCATAAAATGCATACATGTAGAGAGTTGGCGTGAAGCCTACCATTGGTCGCAATCTAGGGGCATCATGAGGTGGGTGCTGGTGGAGGTGTTAGGCATTGACATTTGACAATTGAAGAGGTAGAGGAAACCAATGACGAGGACTCAAGGGAGTCCGATGATAGGAGGGTTGATTCTTATAGTCTTCCCTTGTTGCTTTCATACTATAGGCTGAATTTTGAGAATATCCTTGTAAAGCGATAATCTCCTTTCATGTCATGATTGAAATGATTGAATTAGCATCTTTATAACTATTTATTACATTGTTTAAAGAATATCATGATTGAATCGGCATCTAGTTAAAGCTGAAGTGACAACCAGGTATCATCTTGTCTTCTCATTCTTGCGCTATAAAGACCCATGACATATTCGTTGTGCTTCACAACCCTTCTATCATAACAAAAATTTCAAACCTCTCACTTTTTCATTTTCCATGCATCTGTATTTGAAGCATTGTTCCAAATTTTTAACCACAATAATTGGTAGTTGCTATCCCCTTTTGAACTCAAGGGCCTGAGTTATTATCAGAATATTCAGATCCAACCCGGATTGATGCAATGGCTAATTAACCACTTTGATCCTTCTGAAAATCTATTTTGCCATAATGACTTTGAGATTTCCATTGTTCGAGGACCTCAGTATTATTTTGGGCAAATGACTAGAAGTTAGAGAGATCTCAACTTTGCCCCAATTGAATATGGACCCTACTTCACAAGTCTCAACTATTTTTGGCTTCTCAAACCATGAACTTCCTACATATGAGCCTGGAGTCGATGTTGTGCCCTTGTGACCCCTTATTTATCGTGCAATGACCATGGACCATGCTAGCCCATTATGGCCTTCATTTGTATGTTTTTGTGTTCTCAACCAATATTTGCTACTCAGCGGTGTGACGGATACGGTAGCCTTAGATTGGTGCCTATAATTGAATAGATGTCTAGGCGTTGTTTCCTCTTGTCCTTGCTAAAATACTCACTTGGCTGGGGGAATGTGTTTGAGATCCCACTTCGGTTATTGGTCCGATGGGAAGCCCACTTCTACTGTAGGTAGATGCATTTTTCTTTTATTATTATTTTTTATTTTGCACACTCTAACTTTTGCTTAAGTCACCTTTGTGGGTTTTTGACTTAGTGAGCTTTTTCTTTTATGCTCTAACTTTTGCTTAAGCCGCCCTTGCGGTTTTTTGACTTAACAACCTTTTCTTTTATGCTCTAACTTTTGCTTAAGTCGCATTTACGGGTTTTCCACTTAATGAGCTTTTTCTTTTTCCTTTTCTTTTTTTCTTTTTATCTCATTTTCACTTGTGCATCTATAGTTATGGGCTTTCAAGAAGTTATAGGTTATGCCTCCACCATCGAACCATTTAATACCTAATTATGGACCATGGGTCCATGTCCGTCGTCAATGCCGTTTGATTGGAGTGACCCTGGAAGATTGGACTATCATACTTCAATATCTCACTGTTAAAGGAATTGGATGGACCTGTCCATGGTGGCATCTGGAATGTGTCACCGTCTCCTCTTGTATGCCTTGTTTACCCCTGTGTGGCCTGATTATGGCGGTGACTTGTTATCCTAGCCGAGTAGCACGATAGTACGATAATCGCCAAACTATTCCCGATTACAGGCGGTTCGAAGGTGGCCTTATTACCTAACGATTTCTATCTCATTTCATCTCCACTTGGCCCAATCGGACGACTATACATATCTCTGAGGTGCCTGATACCTTGTCTTTTGGGTTATACCATTCTTGACTGTAGGCTTATTCTAGAGTCGGTGTTAATTTCGAGTTGGCCGATTTATTGACAGCTAAATTTTTGCTAGAATTTGGCATCTAAATGTCCCTGTCCTGTTTTCTGATGAAATGTACTGGACAAGTGCAGTTATATGAATGTATGCACATATGAATGAATCATCTTATTACTTGAGACTTTTGATGTATTTCCTCCTATTCCATTTCATTGAGGTAAATTCACAACATTTGCATATTAACATAAACTCAGCATGACATGCTTTAAAGTTAATAAGAACACAAAAGGTGAATTTATTAATGGGCTTGGCCATAACATTTTGAGTTACACATAAAATTTCTTCAACTTATCCACGTTGATTGGTTTGGTGGACTTATTGCTTTCCATGTCTTAAAACTCCACTATGCCTCTAGAAGACATCTTCTTTTTAAAAATTGCCCCCCCCCCCCCCCCAATTTGGGCTCGAATTTTCCTCTTAGGTCATGAGTGTTCGGCTTCATCTATTCTAGGACCAGATTCCTAACTTCAGCAGCTTCGGCCTAGCACTTTTGTTGAAGTGTCTGGTAATCTTCTTGTTATAAAGTTGGTCCATAAATAAGGAATCAAACCTTTACCTTTTCCTATGTAGAAATGCTAACTCTTGATAATGCTTCTCTACCTATTGACATTTCAACATTCTGGATTTCATCACTATGTGCAAGGATTGCACTTTTATCTCACTTGGCATTGCGATTTTTTAACCCATATGTTGGTAAGTAAGGGGTTGCTCCATTCACAAATTTGGTTGTGGTATAATACCTTGTGTGACAATCAAACGACTCAAACAGGAGGACTCTCGGCCATTTTCATCAAAATATTTTCTTTCTTTTATTTTCTTCTTTTCTTTTTTCTTCTTTTCCTTTCTTTTATTTTTTGTTTTTGTTTTTGTTTTTTGTTTTTCTATTCTTCTTTTTTCTTTTCTTTTTTATTTTCTATTTATAGTTTGCGCTGCCCCATCACTTAATGTCGATTAATGGTGCTTACCTCCGTATTTCACTAATGGCATTTTATCTTCTAATTGAGGTTGAACTGTGTTATTCATCACCACACGATGAGGGATCTCAAACCTACAAAGGAGACTTAGCTGCCTACTTGGTGCTGATACTCTTTGAAGGATTTTTCCCCAATCCTACCTTAAGAAACAACATGTCATCACCGCTTTTTCATAGGAGAAATATGACATCTTTATTAACAGCTAAAAGAATCCTGATGCAAAGTTTTCTTTGCTCGTAGATACTTCAAACCTTTGTGCAGATCAATTCCAAAATACTCTCAGCTTCCTTCATCGACAAGCCTCTCACCAAAACATCGGTTGACCTTCTCTTATACATCTACCTATGCAAGACTTATAAATGCTGGATATTAAAGAACTGCAATTGGTCATCCGCCATAAATTCTTTGTCTGGAGTTCTGCAATCTACACACATATCTGCCTTGTCCATTTTTCTCGGGGATTCGAAATGAAATTAGGTAGTTGATTGGAATAAAGAAGTTGCAATCTGTTTTCCACTTTCCCTCTAGCCATTTTGTTCTTGATCCTTTTTCTAATTCATTGGTTCATCCTATGGTACCGAGATATTGCATGCTTAGCCATGGACCTATCCATCTTGGCATGTCTTCATAACTCCATGAGTAAGCTCCTGTGTCGCCTATGGATAGACTTTGAAATTTCATGTTTAACTTTAACACTATGCTAGGCCCAATTAGCAAATTTTAGGGTTTTCTTTTGTGTTTATATTAAAATTAAGCATGCATGATGAATTAATGTCAAATATGCACATGTGTTTATCTACCTGATGAATGCATATATCAGGAGAAACATCAAACAAATAAGAAAAATCGAAGTTCATTACATTACACAATGTTGACAGTTCATCGAAAATAAATTCAACAACAATAACAGACTTTAGCAGGGTCTTTAGCTTTCTCAAAGCTTCCCCTAATGCAGACCCTTACTACTTACTAGGGTCCTGTTCTTCCTTATTGTATTTATTTCCTTTTTAGCATCCTCCTCTTTCTGCACCTTAACAGCTTATCTCTCTTCTTGTTTCTCTCTCTTTCTTCCTCTCCCTCCTTAAGTTCGGCCAGCACCTCCTCAGAAGCATTTCTAACCTCAACCATGTATAAATTCTTAGGGGGTGACCTGCCTTGGAAGCTAGGAGGTGCATTGGCCCTCCTATCAGTCCTCAACTATTCATGATCAGTCACCTTACCCTCATTTATTAGATTTTATATCTTGTGCCTTAAGCACAAGCAATTATCAATGGAGTGACCTATGCATTGATGGAAATGACAATAGGCATATTAATCAAACTGTCTTGGCAGAATTTTCGAGGGAAGTGTCAGTGTAAGCAAATGTAACAAACCCAGTTATTCAATGTCACGACCCGTTTCCATGGGCCGGACCGGCACTAGGACCTGGGTAAGCTTAAGGCCCCCGAGGCCCGTAGTAAGCCTAATCTCTGATTTCAACACCATAATTACATGAAAATATTCTACAAGTTGACCCATTATATT
>CANUEX010010205.1:0-17913 GCA_948099535.1 Jatropha multifida
TGTATAAAAATATTGTAAGAGATTGAATTGTATATATTGAGTTTGTAAATTAATGAGATTTATGATTAGTTAAAAAGTTTTATCTTATTGTGAATTTTAAAGTGAATGATCGTTAGCAATTAAATCTTTGAATGGATGATATCATGTTATGATAGAACCTAAGTTGATCGATGTAACTAATTAAAAGTGCTGTGTGACCTATTATATTGATTTGGAGTTTTGGGGTTTGGAGGAGTTAATATTGGAATTGTTTCTGTTTTTTTTGTCTGGCAAGTTAACTTTTAGGGGAAACTCTTGCGGATTTTCCGTAGGAATTTCCTTAAGCATTTATTTTAAAAAAAAATGTTAATTACCTCCTCATGAAAACTTAGCCACTTCTAATATATGATTTGGATTATTAAGTAAGATAAGACGGTGCTCCGACACCGAATGTGACATTCATCATCTGGTCCTCCGGAATTGGGCGATGGGTGTGACAAAATTTCTTTCTACTTTGGGGTTTAGAATTCTCTTTAAGTATATTCATGCTCATTCATGCTTCACTTCTTCTATTATGTGTCTTTTTGATTATGAGTTCCTGATTTTCTTTCCTTTATGTAGAGGTGAGTGAACCTTCCACCAAAGCTAAGGGAAAAGTTAAGGTCTAAACTTTGCTAGAATTTGTTAAAGCTTGAAATTGAGATTTTTGTTAATAAATACTCTTTCATCTTTCAAGTTTTGATTTTGAGAATTTATGTTTTTAAATGAAAAGTTAGGTATTTTATGTGAATTGCTTGAATAGATGAATTTTGATGTTAGATGTGTTCTTAGGTGGGATTATAAGTTATTTTTTGACCCCTTTATAATTTCCATTTGTATCTGACCTCTTCATGAAAGTTGTAGCTCTACTTCTTATCTTTTCAAAATATCCTCTTATGTCTAATTTGGATAATTGTAACTCAATTTATGATTTTAATACCAAAATTGATTTTGTTATGGCATGTAACGCCCCAAAATTTCAGATCTTAAAATGATATTATTTGGACAGGTCATAAATGGTATCAACAGAGAGGCAAATAATATTTTATTTGGACCCGGTAATGGTATTGAACATAATTAATATTTGTGGAGTTAATTAGATTTTATGTGATTAGTCTTAATTAAAGTTAAGATATAAATTTTTCATTACAAAGTAAGTAATAAATTATTGGTGAATAGTAGTTTATCGGTCTATGAATAGTACTACCAGTCCGGGACTTGGTATTATTTCGGTCCGAAAAAATTACTATGCATGTCTAATACTTGATTTAATATTTTTGGAGCATGTTTGCATAATTTAGGTGGGTAGAAAATATTTCATGAATATTTTTAGAGAATTTAAGTATTTGATGAATAGTATTTTCTAGTGTAGTATATTAAGAAATAATTGAGGAATTATTTTTATGGAGTCAATTTAATAAATTGGTGGAGTTAAATAATAATTGAAAGAGAATTATTTGATGAATATTAAGAGCCCTTGGATGAGAATACTAGAGACTTAATCCTAGCCATCTATATGACATAAAATGAAGTAGTCAAGTTTGACTTTGCTACTTAAAATCTACAACTTATCCAAAACACTATTCTCACTTCTTCTTCTCCCATCTCCAACGTTAGCTTTCTTCTTCTTCCTCCTCCATTTTTGTTCAATTTCTCTTCCTCTAAACTACCTTAAAATTGATGTATTAAACCAAAGTTTAGTGATTAAACCTTAAGAATTAAGTAAAAGAAGTGGTAATTGGAGCCCCTAAGCAAAGGAATTAGATTTTACTATCTAAGTAAGTAAGTTGTGAATTTTTGAATTTACGAATTAATAAGTAGAATTCATGATTTAGACATGTAATTGATGCATTAAATCATGCTCCACTTATTTCTTTTGTAAATTCTTGATTTTAATGTTAGTTTTTCCTACTTTGAAGAGGTTGGAGAACCCTCTTCCAAAGGGAAGGAGAGAGAGCCAAGGATTGAGGCTCTCCAAGCTTAATTAAACTTAATTTATAGGTTAGTGCACTATTACTTTTCATTTCTTTTCAATTTACAAAGTTTGACATTTTTAGATTTTTGATGAATTTTGGGGATTTAGTATTTTGTGTTAGGATTTTGATATTTTTTTGTTTAAATGAGATTTTGGAAGGTTAAATAGCATGGTAGAATGCTTAGTTGAAAAAGAAATAAATTCCTTCCTAATGTATTTAAGGAGGCCGAACCTTAAGGGAATAAGGGCGTTGATTTTTCTTGGCTTTTCTTGCTTTATTTTGCCTTAAATTTGATGTTTGATAAGTGTGTTTTTGAATGGTATTTGCTATAGTTTGTTCTAAGTTCAGTATGAAATTTTTATGACTTAAAGAATGCTTTGAAAATGTGAAAAATGGGTTTTATGATTACTTAATCCTAAGTAATGTTTTTATGGTTTATTAAGTGTTATTTGAGAAGTATTTAATTGGTGGGTTAAATCTCCATTTTGAATTTTAAGTATTTATGATTTTGGTGAACTAAAAGAAAGCTTTAAGATGGGTAAAAATGAGTTTTATGGTTATTTGCTCTAAGTAATGATTTTAATGGTTTTGAGTAGTGACTTTGATTAGTAATTAAGATTTTTGATGGAGGAAATCATTCCTCCTTTGTTTTCAAAAAGAGGTCGAACCTCCTTCTAGTTGATAAGGTTTGACTTATGCCTTCTTTCTTTTCTTTAAGTTGGTTTCATGTATTTCATGATGTATTGAGTATGCATATTTGATAAGTATAAGTATGAAAATTGGATAATATTTTGAAGTTGTAAGTTAAGTTATTTTGAAGTAAAAATGTTTAGGCTTTGAAACATTTTGCTAAATGTGCTAAATGTTGGTTTTAAGTATTTTAAGCTAAGTATATATGTGTATTTTGAAAGTATTATTTCTGTTTAGAACATAAGTGGGTTTTGTTGGATTTTTACAAGTTGTAAGTTAAGAAATTTCAAAACAATAAGTATTAAGTTATGAAATGTTTTGTTAAGGAATTATGTATAAGAAATAAGAATATTTGTAAAGGAAAAGATTTGTTTTGGCTCAAGTATGTATGATTGAAATGTACTAAGATGAAGTTATTCCGGTTATTGAGCATGCTCGGCTTTAATGTCATTCTGTTATGTGATGAGCTATGATCATATGCTAGGCTTTGGATGCCATTCTGAATAAGCGGACACGCTTATATTCTGATGGTGCTTTCACAAACCAAATTCTGGCAGCGCTTTCACAGGCCACATTCTTGTGTTGCTTTCACAGGCCACATTTTGTTCAAATATTTACATAACTGAATCTAGTTATATTTCTTCCAGAATACGTATGAGCCTTAACTAAGAATAAATTATGTTCTGTCACAAAAAGAAATGGAAATATATTGGTATTTATAGAATTTTCCTTATAGTTGTCAAACTATGATTTTATGCTTAAGAACAAACTTATTTATGATTTTCAGAATCTATTTATTTGATTTGTACGCTTTCGGTATTTTGTATTTGATTTTAATAATTTTAAGTTATGTATTAAGTTTGTTGCTCGGCAACCTCTGATATTTTATTAAGTTATTTAGCACCACTGAGTGATATACTCAGCACGTCGATTTTTATCACGCGTAGGTTAGGGATAATGGGTGCTACTCGAGGACCGGAGGCTTAGCATAAGAGAAGGAAAATTTATTTTGGGTAGGACATGCATAGGATATATTTGGCATGTAAAAAAATATTGTAAAAAGATTGAGGTTGTGTATGTTAAGTTGCAAAAGTAATGTGAATACTTGATTTATTAAGAAGTTTTATCTTTATGTGAATTTAAGGTGTATGATTACTAATAATTAATTCTTGAAAAGAATAGTAATATAATATGATAGAACCTAAGTGAATTGATGTGAGTATTTAGAAGTACTGTGTGATTTATTATGTTGATTAGGAGTTTTGGGGTTTGGAGGAATTAATATTGGAAGTGTTTCTATATTTTTTGTGTGGCAAGTTAATTTTTAAGGGAAACTCTTATGAATTTTTCGTAGGAATTTCCTTAAGCTTTTGTTTAAAAAAAAACGCTTGTCTTCTTATAAAAACTTAGCCACTTCTAATAAATGATATGGAATTATTTAGTAAGATAAGACGGTGCTCGACACCGAATGTGGCATTCGCTGTCTGGTCCTTTGGGATTAGACGGTGGGTGTTACACTTAACCTGCTGACAAGTCAAACATCTCGATACATACAATGTGATATTCCTCTTTTTCATAGTAGGCCAACAATACTGTAATCTCAAATCTTGATACATCTTATTACTGCCAGGATGCATAGAATAAGGACTATTATGAGCTTCCTCTAAGATACTCTTCCTCAACTATGAAATCTTAGGCACACGAATTCAATCCTCTAAGTATAAACAATGATCATCTCTAATCATAAACCTCTTCTTCTTGCCATCTTTGACTGGGCCTTTCCACTTAGCTATTGTCTCATCATCCCTCTATGCATCTATAATCTGTTGAAGTATGCTAGGTCTAACTATAAGCTCTCCCTTAAGTGCACCATCACTAGCCACTGATAACTGAGTATTCATCACATGTAGAGCAACCAAGGCCTTCCTACTAAGTGCATCAGCAATCACATTAGCTTTACCCAGATGGTAATCAATGGTGAAGTCGTAATCCTTAAGAAGCTCTAACCATTTACGCTGTCTCAAATTAAGTTCCTTCTGTGCGAGCAGATACTTAAGACTCTTATGATCCGTATACAAGTGACATTTCTCACCATACAAGTAGTGCCTCCAAATCTTCAAAGTGAAGACTATAGCTGCTAACTCAAATCATGAGTAGGGTAGTTCTTCTCATGAGGTTTAAGTTGTCTAGAAGCATAGGCAACCACTTTACCCTCATGCATAAGCACATAACCAATTCGTTATGTGAAGCATCACTATACAAATCATACGATCTGGCTAACGTTGGTTGTGTCAACACTAGAGCCTTAGTAAGATCGCCTTAAAATTTTAAAAAATATTTTGACATATATTAGTCCACTCAAATCTGACATCCTTCTGAAGAAGTCTAGTCAAAGGAGATTCGATGAGAGGAAACCCCTTGACGAATCTCTTATAATAACCAACCAATCCTCAGAAACTCTGAATCTTTGTAACATTCTTAGGTGGCTGCCATTCAAGTACCATCTCTATTTTCTTTAGATCAACTCTAATACCCTCTACAGAAATGATATGACCCAAGAAAGTAATCTTGGACAACTAGAACTCGCACTTACTCAGCTTAGCATACAACCGTCTCTCTCTCAATATTTGAAGTACTATTCTCAAATGGAGATAATGATCCTCTCTAGTTTGAGAATACACAACAATATCATCTATAAACACAACCACAAACTAATTGAAGTAGGGATGAAAGATCTGATTCATCAAATCCATGAAAACTGCAAGAGAATTAGTCAAACAAAACGGCATCACCAAGAACTCATAATGGCCATCTCTTGTCTTGAAAGCTGTCTTAGGCACATCTGTCGTTAACCCCCAACTGATGATATCATGATCTCAAATTTGTTTTTGAAAATATAGTAGCTCCTATCAGCTGATCAAATAAATCATCTATCCATGGCAATGGATACTTATTCTTCACTGTAACTTTATTAAGCTGCCTGTAGTCTATACATAATATCAGATATCCATCCTTTTTCTTTATAAACAATACAAGAGCACCCCATTGAGATACACTAGGTCGAATAAAACCCTTATCAAGCAACTCTTGAATCTAAATCTTCAACTCTCTCAGCTTAATAGGCACCATCCGATATGGAGCAATATATAGCAGCGCAGTACTAGGCATAACCTCAATACCAAACTCAAAACTCTCTCTCAAGAGGTAAACTAGGCAACTACTCGGGGAATACATTAGGAAAGTCACATACTAGAGGTAGATCATGTACACTAGTAGATTTTGGCTCTAGATCAAGCACAAATGCTAAAAATGTCTCACAACCATGTTGAATCAACTTTCTAGCAGTATTAGTAAAAATAACATTAGAGAGGTAATCCGACCTCTCACCTACAACAATAATTTCCTCACCAGATGAAGTTTGAAGCGTAGTCCTCTTAAGTCTAGAATCAACAATAACTCCATATCTAGATAACCAATCCATACCCAGTATCACATCATACTCTCAAAAAGGCAAGTCTATCAGGTGTCCTAGAAATACATAGCCATGAATAACTAATGGACAATCCTTATATATCTAATAAAGTACCACACTATGACATAAGGGATTAGTGACCTCGATACTATGATCTTTTGTGTCCGCATGCATACTACCCAATCTACCCATATGTTTGCATATGTAAACCTGGCCATATTATGATTTTTGGAACTGGAACTGTTGGTTTGGAACTAGTGGAAACTGGAACCAAAACTGATGGGAATCAAAACCAAAACTAGTGGCCTACGGTTCGATTCTGGTTCCACCATTTTAAACTGTGAACTGAAGGTTCCAAGAATCGATCAAAACCGTCTGAAACCAAGATTGTTCTAGCTTGTTAGATCTGACGGTCAGATTTTAAATTTTATTTCAAACAGCTCAAACTGGTGGTTCAAATTGACAGTTTCAATAGCTTTTTTTTAAACAGTTTTGTGAAATCCCTAAATTATCCCTCCTAACAACTATAAACAGCTACATAACGGCTAGTTTTAAGGGTATTTGTGAAAAAATAATTTTTTTGATTTATTATATTAATACCCCTTTCCATTTACAATTTCGTCGCACAAAATTATCTCTACTGTCTCTTCTCTATATTATTCTCTACTCCACTCTACAATCTCTTCAATTTTCATTAATAAATTATTGTCTAAAATATTACAAAATAATTCTTCAAAGTCCAATCTCCAATTATTTGTCTAAATTATTATCAATTAATTTCTTCAAATTTCAATCTCTAATTATTCTCTCTAATTTTTTCTATTCAATTTTTCAAGTTAAATATTATTTTCTTTTAGTGGCAAGTAGAAGAAGCTCAAGTTCTGATAAGGGCAAAGGAAAAGTTGGAGAAACACAATATTCATCTATCACTACAAACGACATCTACGATTTAACTTCCGACCAATATAATCTTGAGGGATATCCAAATGAAAATTTAGAAATTTCAACTCAAGAATCCAAATTTAATGAAGAGAATTTACAAAAAGAGAAAGAACAAAGTACACAAGTCATTCAAACATCAAGACAAAGTTTCGACATATTCGCCATTCATTTCACAAAAAAATCTAAAGGCGACAAAATGTTCAATAAATTATTATGGTACATCTTATAAATATAAACAAGCGGGTGGTTATGAATCATTTTGGAAACATTTGGAGGCAAAACATCTTATAAAATAGGAGTTGATTGATCTCAAACACAAATTTTCGGGTACACATCTTCTAACATTTTTTTATTTCAATATTCTGAAAAACAACAAAAAGAAGAATTAGCTAAAATGATTTTTATGGAACATTTATCTTTTATTTTTGGTGAAAAAGTGGTTTTAATTGGTATTGTCAAAAAGCTTTAAATCATTCTTCTAAAAGAGTGCCACAAAATACTGTAAAGCAAACTATTATTTTTTTATATAAAAAAGGAAAAAAAAAGTTAGAACTTTTATTTTTTGAAATAAAAATTTGTATTTCAATTTGTTGTGATATTTGAAGTGATCATTGGCAAATGCATTCTTATATGGGTATTCAATGTTATTGGATTGGCGATGATTGAAAAATTCAAAAAAGAATTATTGCATTTCATATTTTTGATGATAAACATACTGCATATAATATTTATAGAATGATTATTTTTATTTTAGATAAATATAAATTGACTAAAAAAATTTTTTCAATTTCATTTGATAATTTGCCAACACTAAATTAATTATTGAACTTAAATCAATTTAAGAACCAAATGTTGGTGAAAAATTTTTTCATAATAAATTTGCATGTCATGTTTTAAATTTATGTGTACAATATGATTTAAAATTTCTTGAATGTTTTATTTTTTCAATTAGAAAAGCTATTTTATATTTATGGGGACATCCCCAAGTGATGAAAAATTAGGCTAAATTTTATAAGGAAAATAAAAAAAGCTCAAAACGTTTTTTAAGGGATGTCTCAACTCGTTGGAATTCAACATATGAATTATTAAACGAGTCTTTTGCATATAAAGAATTATTGTGTTTTTTTAATACTAAAAATAATGAAGAAATTAATTTATATCCACAAAATTGCGAGATTTGTGAGAAAATTTTGGATATTTAAAAGTTTTTAATGATGCTACATATAAAATTAGTGGGATTTATTATCTCACATCTCATTTGTTTGTTTCTACATGCATTCATATTGTTAGTGCACTTCAAAAATTTGAAAATGCTGATGTATTAAAAAAAATTATATTTTATCAATAAAAAAGGTTATCTTATTTTAAAAATATATCACCTTTTTTCTTGTTGCTTGTGTATTTGATTCTAAATGTAAATTTGAAGTTTTATCTGAATATTTGACTCTTTATTATGAAATATTAAATCTTGATGTAGAGGATAGTGTTAATATAAATATAATATTGGATAAATTTAAAAAAATATTATGGAATTATATTCTAAATTTGTTCAATATTCTAGTTCATCTACTTCTTCTAATTCTTCTCAATTTAATAATCAATCATTTTGAACTGAATTGATAATTGTTGGTGTTGCTGAACGTATATTATTACTATTGCGGAATCGTTGCTATTTTAACAATTACTATTCATCCTAATAAAATAGCTTCAAAATAAATTGGACAATGAAAAGCTATAAAATAGACAAATAAAGAGACTCACAAATTTAACGAGGTTCGACCAATTTTTCCTACGTCCTCGAACACTACTCAATTTAATATTTCTCTAATTTAGAAATATTACAAATGGAGAGAAGAGACAATTAAGCCAATTTATGGGCTATTGTTGTTCTCAACTTTTGGGATGTTGAACATAGAAGGGGGTTGCTTGCTTTTATAGCCAAAGCCTACTCCTTTAGTTGCTCAAATTCCCGATGTGGGATATTGAGCCATAATACAACAAATCTCCACCTTGGCGAAATTTTCGCATCTACAATTTTTCTCAATTCTCTCGCAACTATGTAGTGTCTTCAGATGTGCTTTGAAGCGCAACTTAAATTTTCAATAACATTGATTAAGTCCAAAGAGTATTTGAACTTGACCGTTGTCACTACTTTCGTCATCATATCAGCAGAATTTTCTGTTGTCTTGATCTTCTGAAGTTGTATGTCACCTTCCTCCAGAATTTCTCGCACAAAGTGATATCTAACATCGATATGCTTCGTCCTTGCATGATAAACTTCGTTCTTTGCTAAATGAATAACACTCTGACTATCATAATGCACCTTTATGTGTTTTTGTCCAACTCCCAATTCATCAAGCAACCCTTGAAGCCAAATCGCCTCCTTAACAACTTTCGTAATTTCTATATACTCTGCCTCTATAGTAGACAAAACCACTGTTGACTGCAAAGTAGACTTCCAACTCACCGATGCTTTAGCAAGTGTAAACACATAACCGGTAGTCGATCGACGTTTATCCAAATCACTTGCATAGTCGGAATCACAATAACCAACTATACACTAGCCGACTTCTTTATCCTATTGAAAGATCAATCCAATGTCTATGGTGTTCAGAATGTACCGTAGAATCCATTTCACAGCTTGCCAATGCTCCTTCCCAAGATCATGAATATACCTGCTCACAACTCCAACTGCCTATGAAATGTCGGGCCTTGTACATACCATAGTATACATCAAGCTACCAACTGCATTTGCATATGGAACCTTTGACATGTATTCTTATTCTGCATCATTCTTTGGAGATAAAGCTGCACTAAGCTTGAAATGTGGAGCAAGAGGTGTACTAATAGGTTTTGACTTCTCATCCATGCCAAAATGCTTTAGTACTTTTTTTAGATACTATTTCTAATTCAAACATAGTCTCCCCAATTTCCTATCTCTGCTTATCTCCACATCGAGAATCTTCTTAGCTTCACCCAGATCCTTCATTTGAATTCTCGATTCAACTGGGTCTTTAGCTTCTCAATTTCTTCTTTATTCTTTGATGCTATTAGCATATCATCAACATAAAGAAAAAGATAAATGAAAGATCCATCTTGTAGCTTGCGCAAATACAAACAATGATCATATTTGCTTCTTGTGTACTTTTGCCTTTCCATAAACTTGTCAAATCATTTGTACCATTGTCTCGGAGATTGCTTCAATCTGCACAATGATCTATCAAGTTTGCATACCATATCTTCTTTACCAGCAACCTTGAATCCTTGTGGCTGAGTCATATAGATTTCCTCTTCCATGTAAAAATGCAGTTTTTATATCCAATTGAACTAGTTCCAAATCAAATTGTGCTACCAAGGCCAATAAGATTCGAATGGAGGAGTGTTTCACAATTGGAGAAAACACTTCATTATAATGCATTCCCTCCGTCTGAGCATAGCCCTTGGCTACCAATCTTGCCTTGTAGCGGACATCGGACTTGTTAGGAAATCCTTCCTTCTTTGCATATACCCATTTGCATTCAATTGCCTTCTTCCCTTTTGGCAGACTAGCTAGCTTCTATGTTTGATTCTTCTGAAGGGAGTGCATTTCTTCATCCATAGCTTTCCTCCACCTTTCATTTTATAAACTTCAAGTTGCTTCATTAAAAGTGGCAGGAACATCATCATTTATAATTGGAGATGCGTAAGCCACCATATCAACATAGTGAACAGGCTTTTGAATCTCTCTTTTTGGCTTACTCAAAGCAATTGACTCATGTTGCTGCAAAGGTTCTTGGATTGGAACCTCTTTATCATTCGTCTCTCCTTCTACCGTAGGATTGTCTTCATCTATTTCATCATCTACTGCTGGGTCAATAATTTTTCTTTCAAACTCCACCTATTTTGGAGTGCTCTCCACCTGCTGCGAAGTACCATCTGATTGCTCCTTAGTCACCTTTTTCAACATGGTAGATTGATCAAAGGTGACATCTCTGCTAAAGATTATCTTCTTTGTCTCTGGACACTAGAGTCTATATCCTTTCACGCTCGAGGCAATTCCCACAAAGATAGCTTTCTTTACTCTTGGATCTAATTTTGATTTCTTAACATGATAAAATGCAA
Organism: Jatropha multifida; assembly: GCA_948099535.1. Lineage (NCBI taxonomy): Eukaryota > Viridiplantae > Streptophyta > Magnoliopsida > Malpighiales > Euphorbiaceae > Jatropha > Jatropha multifida. The sequence goes on from CANUEX010010205.1 coordinate 11,200, forward strand.
AAGAACCAAACACGTTTAAAGAATCATAATTTGTAGCAGGTTTTCCAGACCATACCTCTAAACGTGTTTTTCCATCAATAGCAATTGATGGTAATCGATTAATAAGGTGACACGCGTATGTTACAGCCTCAGCCCAAAACTGTTTGCCCAACCCAGCATTGGATAACATATACCAAACTTTCTCCAGCAAGTCCGGTTCATGCATTCTGCCAGCCCATTCTGTTGCGGTGTGTGTCTAACTGTGAAGTGTCGTACAATTCCTTCATCTTCGCAAGCCTTTATAAATGGATCGCTTTTGTATTCTCCACCATTATCTGTTTGGAGACATTTGATCCTTCTGCCTGTTTGGTTTTCCACCATCTTTTTCCATATGAGGAAAACACCTAACACTTCGTCCTTCATCTTCAGAGTATACACCCAAACTCTCAAAGAAAAATCATCAACAAAGGTCACAAAGTAGTGTTTACCTCCTATTGGAGCAGTCTTGGAAGGTCCCCACACATGAGAGTGAACATAATCCAGTATACCCTTGGTATTATGGATTGTAGTGCCAAACATCACTCTTTTCTGCTTCCCTTTGATGCAATGTTCATAGAAGTCTAGTTTGCAGGTTCGTACGTTCTTCAATAATCCTTGATTTGATAGAATTTTCAAGGATTTTTCTCCTACATGTCCCAAGTGCATATGCCATAACCTGGTTGCTTCTAGCTCCTTTTCATTGCTAGAAACTGCAGCTGCTATCATTTCAATAACTGCATTACCCTGACAGTAATACAAGTTATTCCTTCTTCGCAATCCTTTCATCAGCACCAATGCACCAAAGATGACTTTCATCACTCCATCTTCTGCAATCACTTTGGATCCCTTTGATTCTAAGACTCCCACAAAGATGAGATTTTTTTGTCAAATTGGGCATGAACCGGACATCAGTCAGAATCCTGATTGATCCATCATGATTCCTCAAACGGATTAATCCAATCCCTTCTATGATGCAAGGATTGTCATTTGCTGTGTAGAACACTTCATCTTCAAGCTTTTTAAAGTTAAAGAACCATTCCCGATTGGGGCACATGTGATGGCTAAATCCTGAATCAAGTAGCCATGCACCAGATAAGCTTGTTGAGCATGCAATGGAAGAGCTCATTATTGTCGTTACAGCTAATGAATAGTCTAAGTCAGCATCATCACACTCAACTACATTTGAATCAATGATAGCTTTTCCTTTGTTAAGTTTCAACTTTGGACAGTCCTTTTTCCAATGGCCTTTCTCCCAGTAAAAGGCACACTCGCCTTTGTTCAGTCTGGATTTTGAAAGCAATCTCCCTTTCTTTCTTGTCCTTTGGTTTTGTGGATCTGATAATCAGTGCCTCTCCTGCTTCACTTGCCCTTTCTTGCTTCTCCTTTTTCCTCAATTCGTGGCTGTACAGGGCTCCACAAACTTCACTAAGAGTCACTGCAACTTTCCCATGAAGTAGAGTAGTTTCAAGATACTCATATTCATTAGGAAGTGATCCCAACAACATTAAAGTGAAATCTTCGTCTGTGTATGTCTCATCAAAATTCATCATATCAGCTACCAACTAATTGAAATTTGTGATGTGATCATTCATCGTGGTACCAGGAACATAAGTAAAGCGAAACAATCTCTTCTTCATGTAGAGCTTGTTTTGACTGCTTTTCTTCGTGAATTTTTCCTGCAGTGCCTTCCACAATTTATTTGCAGAATTCTCTTTCAAGAATGCATACTTCTACTCTCTAGAAAGACATGAGCGAATTGTATCACATGCTAATCGATTCATGGTCTTCCACTCTTTCTCCTCCATCTCTTCTAGTTTCTCCTCTTCAATAGCAACATCTAGACCTTATTGAAAGAGAGCGTCTAGAAGTTCACTCTGCCACATACCGAAATGGCTAGTCCCGTTGAAAATTTCCACCGTAAATTTGACATTTGTCATAGCATTCCTCGCTAGAATAGATGAAGAGGAAGTTGACACCATAGATGTGGAAGTTTTCTTATCATCAACCATTTCTGCTACAAATTCTATTTAATGGCTTTCAAAGACAATATCCAATAACCAAGAATCTTTTCTAATGTGGCAGATTAGACCAAGCTGTAACCACAAAGCATACTCAGAAACCTTGGCTCTGATACCGATTGTTGCGAAACCATTGCTATTTTAACAACTACTATTCACCATAATAAAATAGCTTCAAAATAAATTGGACAATGAAAAGCTATATAATAGACAAATAAGGAGACTCACAAATTTAACGAGGTTCGGCCAATTTTTCCTACGTCCTCGAACACTACTCAATTTAATATTTCTCTAATTTAGAAATATTACAAATGGAGAGAAGAGAAAATTAAGCCAATTGATGGGCTATTGTTGTTCTCAACTTTTGGGATGTTAAACATAGGAGGGGGTGGCTTGCTTTTGTAGCCAAAGCCCACCCCTTTAGTTGCTCAAATTCCTAATGTGGGATATTGAGCCACAATACAACAATTACAAAGATAAAAAAGACCTAGGGGGATCCGGTTCTTTTTTCGAACTTGATATTATCTTACCACTTCGTTCGAGTTTGGTGATAGTTTTGCATATAATAATTTATCAATTCTAAATTGTAGGAGTCGTCATGCAAATATATTTTCAACCCTTTCACTAATTGCGAAATAAGTTTTAGTAGCTCCAATCTCTACTATTGCGGTTGAACAAGCTTTTAGTCAAGGAGGAAACATATTTGATGAAACATAATCTAGTATGACACTCGATTCACTAAAAGCACAATCAATCATGGATTATTGGTGCAATGCCAAACTAAGAGCATAAGAGAATATCAAAGAAAATGAAGATTTATATGATCTTTACGATGGGTCCTCAACGGGAACATTCACTGGTGGTCGAAATAGCGACTAAGGTAAAAAAGGGGTGAAATTGGTACAAGGTAAGTAGAAACTATATGGGCTTTGATTCTTCTAAACCCCAAGAGGATACGTTCAAGCCCTATTTTTTTAAAAAAAATGGTTGAATACATAAATTAACCGTTGTACTTGCACAAAAAAGTCTTTTGACCACCTCAACTTTCAAAATGACCTTTTAGACCCCTAAATTCATTTTTTTGCAATTTATGCACGCCTGGCTAGAGACAAATTGTCTGAGTACATAACACGCGTGCTTACGTGAAAAAATATCATGTCTTGGGTAGTGCATAAATTACAAAAGAAAATGAGTTTAGGGGGCCAAAAGGTCATTTTAAAAGTAAAGGTGACTAGAAAACTTTTTTGGGCAAGTATAGGGGGCCTTGGATGTATTTAGCCATTATTTCACAAATGATGTGGCATATAAAATCTGCCACGTAAGACAATTACATAAAAAAAAACCATTTCTTGACCAGTGCATAAATTGAAAAAAAAAACAAGTCTAGGGGGCCAATAGGTTATTTTGAAAGTTGAGGTGACCAAAAGATCCTTTTATGTAAATATCGGGGAAACTTTATACATTTGGTCGATGATGTGGCTGTCATATCATGCAATCCTAGGAGATTTGACTCGCTAATTTGGCGAGTGTATATCAGGCCCCAATTTTTTACATGGTCAGACGTGCATAAATTACAAAAGAACTAATTTAGGGGGGCTAAAAGGTTATCTTGAAAGTTAAGGTGGCAAAAAAACTTTTTTGCACAAGTACGGGCCAAATTTATGTATTCAACCAAAAAAAATATGGTCCAACTTTTTTAATTGAAAAATAAATTAAGTTGAATACTTTTTTTCAAAATAAATAAATTAAGTTCAAGCATTTTTTTAGTTTTTTAAGCATATTTTTGTGTTAAAAATCATTTCACAAATTTTAAAATTTTAAATTTTAAAGAGTTCTAATTTTTTATTTTATAATTATACAATTTGCCGGAAAACCGATCAAAGAACCGGCTGGAACCGTTGATTTTGGAACCGTTAAGGAATCGAAACTAGAACCATAACCATTCGATTCGAAAACGTAATAGGAACTATCAGTTTTTAGTTTAGTTTCGATTTCAAATTTTTTAAAATCGAAATCGTCGGTTCCAGAATCGAAATCGGCGATTCCGAAATCATGGCCAAAATTATGCATATGTATGAATGCGTGGAACCTGAATCAATCAAAGCATGAACAGGAGTATCAAAGATAGAGAACGTACCAGCTATGACGTCCAGGGCATCCTGCTCCTCTCAAGTCCTGATGGCATAAACTCTGGCAGGTGCTCCGACCTCAAGTCTATCCACAATCTCAGAAGCTGGTCTCTGACTGGCAGTGCCTACCATACCACCACGGCTTCTAAACCTCTTACTACTCAACTAAGCCCCTGAAGTCTGACTTGATATAGCTCCTTGAAACCTCTTCTGCTGAACCTGCTGCCCTCTTTATCTCCTTACTGTCACGACCCAAAATCGTAGGCCAGACCGGCACTAGGACCTAGATAAGCTTAAAGCCCCCGAGGCCCGTAGTAAGTCTAAACTATAACAATCCATCATTGTAATCGTCTAACTCTAGAAATAATAAGCCTATATTATTATTCAATAAATAGTTAACATCATTTCTAGCCCAGCTTCAATATCATATATAATTCACAGCTTGGGCCCTTACCCATTTGACAAAAAAAACATCTTCATATAAACATTTATTTGTCATAATATGGTCAAACTATTTCTAATATATAGTCTCCAAAATTTTTAGAAAATACTCTACAGGTTATTTATAATCACACAATGACTTTATATAACCAAACATCAATTTATTATCCTAACTGCGAAATCAAATAAAATATGTAGAATATTATATATTTAACATATAACTCGTACTAACATTTTTAAGGTTTGGGACAATCGCTAATTCTCTGCGGAGAAGGAAGCAGAGTTTTATAAACCAGCAATACTTTTATTCCCTGAAAAATGTTTATGGATGGGGGGTGAGTTTCACTAAACTCAGTGAATAATAATAAATAATGCAAACCCATACATTCTGGCAGTATGCTTTTACAATATATATAAAATGGGCATACTTCACAAGCACGTGTCATGCATCAGCACTTTCAAACAAATCACATTCAGATTTTCACAACATGTGGAAATTAATCAGTAGTATCACAAATCCATCCACTAGCCATTGGCCTACTTTTCTCATTCTCATATATAAATATATCAGGGAGCCGATCCCCTATACTGGGCTAATGGTCCCATAGGGACCTACGTCGTCCCAATTTCCACCCAGATACAAAGCACATCATTATCACATCACAAATATCCAATAAATTTAATCAATGCAACATATGAATGTAATCAAGAGCAGGATTTATATATTATTGTAGAATGGGAATATTATATATAAAATGGATGATATCAATAATATAATAACAATGAAATTTTAGAAATGAATACTGATTATATAACAATGAGAATAGGAAATGAATACTGATTATTTAGAATAATATATGGAGTATGATATGCATATGAAATGCATGTATGCAAGATGATGTGCACCATTTATTATTACTCACAGTGATAGTAGAATATTCAATTTTACTTTGGGTGCTGACTTGGAGAAGTAGTGGAGGAACTCGGTCTATCTAAGAAAACACATATATAATAAGAGAAATAATATTAGAAAAATGATTTCCCTTAATTAAGAAATTAATTCATTAATTTAATAAACCTATCTATTTATTTTATTTTTTTGACTAAATTCTTATCCTTATTAAAATATTATTTTTACAAAAATATAACTGTCCACCTATTTTAATATAATTTAACTTTCTAAGATAACCATCTTGTATACTAAATAATTATTCAAATAATAATTATAATAAACTCTATAACTATAATAAACCTTTAATTCAAAAATCTTCAATTATATATTTCTATTAATTCACTATATAACCTTACTATTTTCTAGCAATTAATTCATTCGCTTATTTTGTATCTAGTCTAGATATCAATTCCATTTATTTCACTATAAAATATATTTATACTCCAAATTAAAATTTAACACCAATAATAATAATAATTTCTCAATAATATTATTTATTTAACTCACCACATATATATTAATCAATTCTATCAAATGTTCGTCCTTATATTAACTATCATCAAAATATTCATTATAATCTATTTTTCATTTATTCAAACTTCAATAATTAGTCTAACTCCAAAATTATCACATTTAAATAAATTTCATTCATTTTAACCTTTTAACCAATAATTTATTTTCTACAGAATATACCCACATATAAATATTTAAATCCACTAATTATTCGTTAATAACAATTCTAACTAATTAAAATCCTCAAATATAAATCGTTAACAATTTCATCAAATTTCCATTTTCAACCGAAATTAACTTAAACCTAATATTCCATATAATAATAACACTTATTTCACCAAATACTCAAATTAACATCTGAATAATTTAATCATATAAAAACCTTTAATAATAACCATTTAATCTTTGTGCTAAAAATCATTAACCTTTGTAATAATTTATTTATTACCTTCCAAGATTTAATCCTCAATTATTTAAGGTCCTCTAATAATTTAACACGTAATATATCAAAATCTTTAATTAACCAAAATCTCAAATTATCACCATTAACAATATTCTAATATAATATATTTAATCTTAGCAATAAAACTTCACCTTTCAATAATAATTCATTTAATCAACCAATTAATTAATTCTACTCTTT